>PVIY010034228.1:0-27212 GCA_004026745.1 Myrmecophaga tridactyla
CAAGACTGTGTTGTTATGAGAATGGATGCTGGCAATCTTTGGCCCTTAGTTTATCACATGGCAAGTGACATGGTGGTTTCTCATGTCTGTCTCTTCTCTTCTGTGTTCTTTTGATCTTCATATTCTTGCATCCTGTGTCTTTATCTCTGTCTGTCTGAATTTCACTCAGCTTATAAAGGACTCCAGTAATAGGATTAATAAGACCCATCCTGATTGAGGTGAGGCCCCACCTTAACTGAAGTAGCGTCACCAAAAGGTTCTATTTACAGTGGATTCACACCTACAAAAATGGATTAAATTTAAAAGCATGTTTTTCTGGGATATGTACTGCTTTGAACCACCACAGTTTAGTTTGTAAAAGCTGCCAGAATGCAATATACCAGAAACAGAATGGCTTTTAAAAAGAGGAATTTATTTAGTTGCAAGTTTACAGTTCTAAGGCCATGAAAATGTTCAAATTAAGGCAAAACTATAAAATGTCCAAATTAAGGAATCCAGGGAAAGAAACCATGGTTCAAGAAGGCCAATGAGGTTTGGGGTTTCTCTCTCAGCTGGAAAGGCACTTAGTGATGTCTGCTAGTTTTCTCTTCCAGGCTTCTTCAACAGCTTCCCTAGGGCTCTGTCCATTCTGTTGGCTCTGTTTGTTCTGGTGGCTCTTTCAAAAAGTTTCTCTCTTAAAGGACTCCAGTAAGCAACCCCACCTTGAATGGGTGGAGATACGTCTGCATGGAAACCATCTAATCAAAAGTTACCACCAATAATTAGCTGGGTCACTTCTCCATGGAAGCAATCAAAAAGATCCCACCCACCAATATTGAATGAGGATTAGAGGACATGGCTTTTCTGGGATACACAACAGATTCAAACTGGCACAAGTTTGTTTTTTTTCTCTAGTAACCTTTTAATTTTTTTCAATTAAAGATATTAATGAACACTAGAATTTAATATTACCATTGTTTCATTTTTTTCTACCAGAAAAAAGTAGAAAAGACACAGTGTCACAGTTGCTATCCATAAAATGTTGATAATAGTACATGTATTATGGGATTTCTATAAGGATCAAATGCAATAATGTATGTAAGATAGCTATAAAGATTCCAGGATAAAATGAAAGAATGAACAACCTGATCTAATTTGCTCTATCTTGAAATTCCACTAACATTACAGGAAAGAGATTAAAAGAAAAAAAAGACTGTGATGACCTATGTATACATTTTATAAATAGGAAACAGACCTAGAGAAATTAAATAAATTGCTGAAGTTCATCTGGCAAGGGTGGGGAACTGGGATTTTAATCTAGGCAGTTTAATTTCAAACCTTGCATAACAATTATAGTGCATGTATGATATGTTCCTTATGCCTTGGAAGGCAAGTACCATTGCATGAATTATAATACTTTCTCTACTGTCTGTAATTAATGGTAGTTTATATTTAATGACATGGAGAAAAGCAAAAATAGAAAAAATTGTTGCAATTATGAGTATTAACCATAAACTGGTGTTTACCACTAATTGATTTTTAAATGCCTTTGCCCAAGAAAAAATGTGTTATGTACAGTAAATTGAGGTTGTTTTGTTAAATGTCATTTCTAATAAAGAGAAACAGTCGTTGATTATATGGGCTACTGTTAGGTACAAATGTATACCAGCCTTGAAGCGTGTGCATAGTAACGAAGGAAACTTAGATCTTATGGTAGCTAAGTATAAGAAAGAGTCATTAAATTAGTTACAATTGAAGTAATTGTTGTCCAGCTGAGTAGGTGTACTACCAGGTTGAAAGTAAGAATTGTAATCAGAAAAATCAATCTCGGATATATAAAGGGAGCAGATGACTAGAGCTTTTTAACTTGAATTAAGATAGGATAAGGTAATTCGATTTTATGTATTTTTAGAAGATTTTAAAAATTAAATGTGAAGAAATGAAATGATGTATCATTTTGGCCACAGGTACATTTTTAGTTAGTTTTCTGTTAGATTTAATGATGTGGGATTATACTAGTCAGTTTTAGCTGTAGTAAAGAAACATGTTTTATTTGTCACTGATCAAATAAAGGTTTTTTTATCTTTGTTTTTTAATGGGAGAGTTTTAAATGGCAAAATACCCATTAGATTATAGATTTTGAAAAGTTCAAGTATAATGAAGGGGAACTGTAGCAGCTCATATCTCTTTCAAGGTAATGTGTTGGACCCTTCAGCATTTTATGGTGTCTTTTTATCTTCTCTGTTATGTAGTTTGCATTAACAGTGTCTTAATGACTCATATATTCCTGCTAGAAATAAAATTTAAATGTTTATTCTCTGCTTGCTGCTTCAATCCACTAAAACTGTCCTTGAGAGAATATCTTACCTTATGAATTCTTAATCATGGCTGAGGCTAGCGGATTAGATATAAATCTAGAAACATGAGGGAATATAAGCAGTGTTTTGTTTATATACATTTTTGAAGTAAGCAAAAGCTCAAAAGGGAAAATTCAGAAGAGGTGGGAAGTGTGGTGGACACTACAAAAAATAATGGATATGATAAAAGGCTTGTATTTTTTGAGAAAAGGAAAGAACATTTTATGACTCCATACTGAACCTCAAAGTATTGATCTTGCTTTGTTTTCCTAAAGTAGCAATTTAGTGCATGGCATTACGGGTTTGATAGAAAGGCAGAACATTAGTGGAATAGCCTTCTTGTTTATCAATGCATTAAAAATAAATCAGCAGCATGACTTAATGCCTTTTTTGTCAGTTGCTTTCTTTATCTTTTTATTGCTGATTTGACAGTCTCTGGTCCTTATTTGCTGTTAAATGTGTGTGTCCTTTGTGCTGGTGGGTTTTGCTCCATTTGGATGTGAAAGAAAAGCCTGTCATTGCCATAGTGGTCTAATTAGCCTTCTGGGTGAGTATATACATTAAATAGACCTTTCGAGCCATGAAAGAAGAGAGTTCAAAACAACGCAGATTTTCTTCATGTACTGGGGTTTCGCCTGTTTTATTTCCTCCACGAATTGATGATGGCCGAAAGCTTGTCCGGAATGCTTCATTTGGAGGATACGGTGAACTTTCTCCTTCATTGCCAGGTTTGTTTGTTTAACCTTGCATTCTTGTCCTAATTTCTTGCAGACTTGTCATTAAAATAAGCCAGGCGTTTTTAACATCTTAAAACTGCTTTCCTTTAAACAATTCTGTTGCAGAAGGTTAAGTTTCAGTAACTGCTGCTATAGAGCTTGGCTTTTCCTGTTTTTCTCCTACCATCTCTTAAGCTAGAACTTGAGAATTAATGATACAGTAAAGTAGGAATATTGAGTACTTATAACATGAATTATTGCTTTAATTATAAAAATAAATATTATGACACTAAATAAAATGATAAAATGAAAGCTTCTCTTGAATTTGAGAAAAGCACAACACTTTATAAACAAGCTGATTTGCTCTGAGGTTTTTGTAAACAAAGCCTAGTTATTTAATATTAATATTTACTTAATCACTTTCTTCAGAAAGTAATCATAATAAAATTGATGTTGAGGGTAAGCTTTAATATCTCAAGTTCTGACTAATATGGAGTTTTCGAGGTATGATTTTTGCTAGGAAAATGTTTTAATGTATTAAAGATAATCTTAAATGAAATTAGGCATTTGACAGCTATGATTTAGACATTAAATATTGGTCAATGAGCTATAGACATAAGTTAATCTTTTATTGTTTATAAAAGATGGATTGTAGCAAATATTCGGATATATATTTTTATAAATAAATAATCTTTTACATTTTCCTTTCCAAATTTTAAACTGCTAACCCAATCATATCTACTCTTTTAAGGTTATACTTTTCTGTTAAAATGAAAATAAATATTCTTTAAAACTCATGGCAAAGAAATATTGACTGAAACTGATACTTATTTTAACCGCATATCTTTTTCTCACATTTATACTTTTTTGAATTTGAATTATATTTCCTATTTTCCTAACCTTTATTCTTGGCTTTTTGTGAAAATTCATGCTGATTGATGTATATATATATTATTTTGAGATAGCGAAGTGCCTTATAGAAAGAATTCACCTGGGCAATTAAATTATTATAAATTCACTGATTTAATTTTCTTTCCTAGCAGGGTTCCCCAGATGAATTAAAAACCTTAATCCTGAGGTTTGCATAAGTAAACCTCATGATTAAAGAAAGTTTAAACAACATTTACCCATAGTTAGTCTTCTTAGTGTTGCCTGGTTACTATTGTGTTTTTCACATATTTTCAAAACGTATAAATTTTAGTATATATCTTTGCTCAGAAGTGACTTTGGCAATAGCCAACCAGCTACCACATGCTATTTGCTGACCCTCATGATATTTGATAATAATAATTCATCAGGTGACCTTGATAAATAATAGAAAGCTTCACTTTTTTAAAGTTTGATATCTACTTAATCAGATAATTAAAGACAAAATTGTCAGCGTATCTTGACGATATAGTGAAGGTCATCCTGGATGGATTTGTGTTAATAGAAAAGTAAATGATTTGCTTTGTTTTCTAATTCTTTAAATAGAGAACATAGGGCGGCTGCCGTGGCTCAGCAGGCAGAGCTCTGACCTGCAGTGCTGGAGGTCTGGAGTTCGATCCCTGGTGCCTCCTGCCCATATGCAAATTTAAAAAAATAAAAAATAATAAATAAATAGAGAACATAATATTCATAAGAATGATCTCATATTTCCTTAACACAGTCAGTAGTTATATCATAACCAGCTGTGATAAAAAATAAGAAAATTGTCTAAAATATCTGTTTTATTTTGTTGGTTAAAAAGTAGGATGGAATTAAGCACTTCGAAGAAGCAGTTTTTTATTATGTATTTTTAAAATTAAAAGTTAAGATATATATATGATTTATATAGGACATTTCATTGTTGGACTGATAAATATTCTTTTAAGATGAAGTTGTTTTTATCTAATATTGGAGGAGAGAGAGTCTATGTTAGTGACTTTTAATGACTTTATCTTACCACTTTGAGCAAAAATCTGTATTCATTTTAGTTTTCCTTGGGAAAATCTTTTTGTAACTTCTGCTTTAAGAAAGTAATTGTTTAGCCTTTTTGTTCGTAATGAACTATAGTGTAGAATTGTGTGTCCTGTCTCTAATAGTGATACCGTCATATAATGTGTTTTTTTGTTTGTTTGTTTTCAGTTCGTTTGTTTATCTTTCTCTTCCTTTGCTCTGACTATTATTCTAGATATGTTCATTGTACTACTTTCTAGAACAGCACTTAAAAATAGAAATAAATAAACTTTGACAAAGAAATCTATAGACAAATTCTGTGAGGTTTAGTGCATAGTTTTTTTTTTTTCAGTCTGTTTTAACTCCTCAAAGATTTTTTTTCTGTACAGTTCCTGGTAGTTGGCTATGTTCCATATCATTAATATTAATGTAGCTATTCCATATTAATTTTATAAATGCATATTAAATATGCATAGGTATATTTAGTACCTATATCATACATTTGTTAACATTGTAAATATAATCTCATCCTAACAAAACTGATGCAGTATAAAACTTGTGTTATATCTAAACAGTAATGAATCAGTTTTATTACTGAAGTGTATAATAAGGATATATCTCGTCAATAATAATAATAATAATGCTTGGCTTCAATTAACAATTAAATGTTAAGGGCAGAGTGCTGATTTATTCAGGAATAGTATTCCATTGCATTAACAGGAAAAAGTAAACCCTATGTACTTAGTATTAAGAGATCATTTAGTGTATAAGTTATTTATAAATGAGAAAACTGATGTACCTGAAAGTTAAAGGATTTGACCGTGGTTATATAATTTTATACAGGAAGAGTTAAAATATATAATGTATGTCTCTATTCATTGGAATTATTGTGAATCTGTGACTACTCCCTAAATGAAAATATTGTAATAAAACGATCTGGCAGAGTTTTTATTTATTTATTTATTTGTTTAGCGGAGTACCAAGGGAATATACTTTAACAGAACTAAATGTTATCAGTTTTATTTGCTTGTTTGTTTGATTGGTTCTTTGGTTAGCTGAGCTATAACTAGGAAATTCTTCTTTATTTGTTTTGATGATGGAAAACATTTCTATAAAGTATTAGTATATTTTCTTTCCTTATGAAGAGAATACTATAGCACTTTCTTGCTTCAAACTTCAGTCAGTACTATATCACTCTAATTCAGTATCACTTATAAAAAGCTGAACAAGTAGCTTGTCCAAGGTTATATAACTGGTGAATGGCAGTGCCATTTAAACTCAGATAGTTTGACTCTATAGTATGTTTTCTTAACTACCCCACTGCTTTCATTATAAGCAGCTGTTTTATTGTATTATAATTTTTGTTTGCCTATCTGGCTTCTCACTAGAAGTAGTCTTTTTTTAGGATAGGGAACAATGTCTTTTTATGTTTTTATCTCTTAAATGTAGTTCAATGCTTGACATAGTAAATATGCTATAAATATTTAAATAGATGAAATAATCCTTATCTCCTAGGTGATTCAGGGGTTTACCATCTGTCAAAATAAGTATTATCATTCTAATCATCTCAGTATAGGTTCTGTAGCCACAGAAAATGTGGAAGTCATACTGAATGTGTGTTAGAGTAAAAATGGACCTAGGCTACCTGGTTTCAAATCCTGGCTTAGCTACTTATTGGCCATTTGGAAGGGATTTGGTTTCAATGTCAAATGAAAAAATTCTTAGTAAATATAGCTTATTACAATTGTTTTAAAAAACAAAAGGAATACCTGAATAGTTCTGATAACCAATAAACAACTGGATCAGAAAGGTCCAGGTCCAGGTGTTTGAGTTCTTTCAAATATTCAAAGAAGAAATAATTCCAATACTGCACAACTACTTCTACAGGATAGAAAAAAGAAAAAACAAAACAAGCACTAATATTAATATAACTTTGATATAAATTCAAAGAGTGTCCTATACCTATAATTTTCTTATGTGTAGGAGTTCTATATTTAGGAGCATGGGTACAAAGTTCTTTAATAACATTAGCAATATCTTTTATACAGGGGTTAATGCATCATTAATAAATTGGGTTTAAGCCTAAGAATGCAAAATTGGCTTTAAGTTGGAAAATTAATTAACATGATTCACTACATTAACTCAGTAAAGGAAGAAAAATCATTTGCTCATTCCAGTAGATATGGAAAAAGTTTTTGATGGAATTCAAGATTTGTTCTTGAAAAACTCTTAGGAATCTGGAAGTAGTGAACTTCCTTAAATATCTCTTTTTCTATATATATCAATATATCTAAATCCATGTATATGTAAATATATGAATATAAATATTTGCATGGAAAATCTATATCAAAGATCATACTTACTGGTAAAATGTGATCATTTTTCTTTGAGATTAGGAACAAGATATCTACAGTTACCACTTCTAGTCAACATTGTACTAATACTCTGGATGACTGGAAGAGGCTAGAGAGCCCAGAAATAAACTGACACATAATGAACATTTGACGTATGAATAAGTATCATTACAAACAAGTAGGGAAAAATGGTTGTTTTAATAAATGTTTGATTGGTTATCAAACCAATAACCAATGTTTGATTGGTTATCTACATGGATAACCATAGAATTGTATCAGATTCAACTCATTAGTATCTCAAATACGTCAAGAATTCCTATATTAATCAATAAGAGAAAAGATAAACAACTAAAAGGAACAAAATGGTGGAGGGTGGGTGGGTAGCAAAAGATATAAAGATATTTTTCACAAAGAAGAAATCAAAATGGCCAGTTAACACATGAGAAAGTGGTCAACATCATTAGTAATCAGGGAAATGCAGACAAAAATGTCACTGATATACTACTATTTGCCACCAGATTGGCAAAAATATTAAAAATTTCACAGCACAAGTGTTGCCATGGATGTGGAGCAAGGAGAAGTCTTACACACAGTTGGTGAAAAAAATAAATTGGTAAACAATCTGGTAGTGCTGAAGTTGAAGACATACATATACTATAACCTAGGAATTGTACTTTGAGGCATAAACCTTAGAGAAACTCATGTATTTGTATACTAGTATATATTTATAAAAATATTCTTAGCACCATTGTTCATAAAAGTGAAAAAAGTAGAAACAATGATAGCATGGATAAAAATAGTGATTATTCATGCATTAGAGCCTAATAAGCAATGAAAATAAATGAGATACCTGCTGTGACAAGTAGGGAATCATTATTATAAAAGTCAAGATAGTTACTTTTTAGGAGATGGAGAAAGGATTGTGATCAAGAATAGCACAAGAAGGGTCTTATGGGATGTCGCAATGCTGTATTTCTTGACTGGGTAGTGATTACACAGGTGTTCACTGTATTAAGTTATAGATTTATTCATTTTTCTGACGATGTGCTTATTTCACATTTTTTTAAAAGCCTGTAGAAAAAATAAAGGATGATTAAAGATTAGACTCCTCTTTTCAAAAGCTCATAGTCAAGCATGTAAGATGAACATGAAAATAACTAATTGGAGTATATTACGATATGTACCACAGTACAAAATCTGTGAAATGCTCTGTATCTTAGAGTAGGGTACAGCTTGCCCAGACAAATAGCATAATGCCTCCCAGAAGAGGTGACCCACATTTTGAAAGGCACCTTTGCATAGTAGAAAGAGCATGAATTTTGAAGTTAGACTTAAGTTTGAATAAGCCCCAAAACTGTTACTTGTGACATTAATCAATTTACTTAATCTCTGTATGCCTAGCTTCTATAAATTTAAAATATAGTTAATATTTGTTTTTTAAATGGTATTGTTATAATGATTGGAAAAAATGTAAGTAATGCTTCTAGCATAGTACTTTACACTCACAAGTTTTCCCCCAAATGGGTAGTGGTTGCTTTATTGTTATTTTCATTAATATTTTTGTATTAATTATAATTAATATAGATGAATGACTCAGAATTAGGCAGATGCAGAATAGGTTAAAAAGATATAGACAAGGTAGGAAAGGATGTAAAAGCAGGGAAGGTCTAATAAACTGAGCAAATAAGGAAGAGTATCTCAGTTTATTTTATTGAGGTATAAATTACCTATAGTTAAGTATACAAATCTTATGTGTTCAGCTTATGAATTTTTGGTTATGTATAGACCTCTGTAAACCACTGTCCAGATTTCCATAACATCCCTTGTGCCCCTCCAGTCTTTGCCTCCAACAGCAAAGGTATCCACTGTTCCAGCCTCTAACACCATTGATTAGATTTGCCAGTTCACATAAATGAAATCATATGGTATGTGCTCTTTTGCTGTATATGTATTGGTGGGGGGAAGGGGGGGAGTTCAATATTATTGGCTCAATATTATGTCTGTTGTTTTGTGTGGCAGTAATTAGTTCATTTTCACTGCTGTATGATATACCACAATTTATCCATGTATTATGTTAAGAGCCAATTGAATTGGTTCCATATTTTGGCTTTTATGAATTAAAGCTGCTCAGAACATCCTTGTACTTTTCTTCTGAATGTCATAAGCACTCAAGCTTTGATGTCATAAGCACTCATTTCTAATGCATCTATCTAGGGTTAAATTGCTGTGTGTTAGAACATGCTTGCTTTCAGTTTTACTAGATACAGTTTTCTAAAGTAGTTATGCCATTTTATACCCCCATCAGTAATTAATAGAGTTCCAGTTGCTCCACAGCCTTGTCAGTACTTGGATGGTGTTAGTTCTTTTAATTTTAGCTATTCTGGTGGGCATGTGTAGATATCTATCTTACTGTGGCATTAATTTGGATGTTTGGATGACTAATTTTGAGCACCTTTTCACATGTTTATTAGTCCTTTGGAAGTGCCTGTGTGATGTGCCTGTTAAGTCTTTTGCCCCATTTTAAATATTATGTTTTTTTGTCTTTTACTGATCTTTAGGTATTTTTTATATTCTGAATATAAGTCACTTGTCAGTTGTACATATTGAAATATCTTCTTTCAGTCTTTGACTTACTTTTTAATTCCTTTAGTGGTGCCTTTCAATGAATAAATGTTCCTAAATGAATGGCATCCATTTTTCTGTCTTGTGGTTAGTTAGTGTTTTTGTGTTCATGTTTGCCTAGCATATTGAAAAATGGTTTTGATGAAGACATTTTATCATGTTTATATATAAATAGCTTAATCATTTGGTGTGTGGTGATGAGGAAGGTGGTTAGAAGATAATTTACTACCCAAGATGACTACCGAGCAAACTTGGTAAAAAATCATGATGTGAAAGTATTCTGAATTATCAATAATGTATTGTAGGCATTAGGATTTTCTCTATAAATAACATTTATATGTTTTAAAAATGTATACATAATGTCAAAGTAATTTTTAATCTCCACACATGAAAGAAATTGAATAAAAGCCTACATATTTTGACAGAGACTTTCTAGCTTCTATTAATTATATTTTCATGACTGAGTTTTTCAGATAAAGATTACTTTGCACATTTTCAGGAAACCAGTTTTCTACAGTCTAAAGAAAGAGACCATAGTGTGATATTTTTTGCTTTGCATACCTTGAAGTGGCCCTTGAATACTTAGTATACAACTTGGCAATATTTTCCTTCTAAGGCTTTTGAACATTTTTATGTGTTCTTTGCACTTTATACTGATCTTCTCAAAACATTTCATCAGATTGGTTGTTTTAGAGTGCAATTACTAAAGTCCTCAGAGTCAGCTTTTTAAATTTTCTAGCTATTTCTTGTAGTAACATATGTCTAACTCAAAATTTTCCATTTTTTCCACTTTCAAGTGTACAATTCTGTGGTATTAAATACCTTCACAATGTTGTCTGACCATTATCAACATCCGTCCCTCCAGCTTTTCATCACCTCAAACAGTAACTCTGTACCCATTAAACAGTAACTCTCCTTTCCTCCCTCTCTGGCTCCTGATAATGTGTAATCTGCTTTCCATCTCTATGAATTTGTTATTCTAGGTATTTCATGTAAGTGAGATCATTTTATACTTGTTCTTTTGTGACTGGTTTATTTTACACAACATAATGTCTTCAGGGTTCATCCATGTTGTAGCCTCCCCCTAGCATATAGTAGAAATTAATTCCTTTAGTGGCTGTAGCATTCTATCAAACACACACGAGCACACACACACACCACATTTTGTTTCTCCATTCTTCTGTCAATGGACACTTAGGTTCCTTCCACCTTTTAGCTCCTATGAAGAATACTTCTATGAACACTGGTATACAGATATCTGAGTCCCTGCTTTCATTTCTTTTGGGTATATACCTAGAAGTAAGATTGCTAGGTCATATGGTAATTCTATGTTCAACTTTCTGAGGAACCACCAAACTGATTTCCAAAGCAGGTCACCAATTTACATCCTTGTCAACACTTATTTTCTGTTTTTTAAATAATAGTCATCCTACTGTATATGAAATTATATCTGATGGTGGTTTTGATTTGCATTTCCCTAACAGTGATATTGAGCATGTTTTCATGTGTTTATTGGCCATTTGTATATCCTCTTTGGAGAAATATCTAAGTCTTTTGTAAAATTTTTAATTGGATTGTCTTTTTGTTGGTGATTTATAGCAGTTCTTTATATATTCTGGGTATGTAAATGCTTACCAGATGTATGGTTCACAATTATTTTCTCGCATTCTGTAAGCTATCTTTTCAATTTCTTAATAATGTCCTTTGACATAGATGTTTTAAATTTTTATGAAATCTATTTTATCTTTTTTCTTTTGATGCTCATGCTTTTTGTCAGATCTAAGAAATTACTGCCAAACCAATGAAACTTTCCCCTATGTTTTCTTCTAGCTCTTTTGTTTAAGTCCTTGATACATTTCAAATTAATTTTTGTATGTGGTGTGAGGTCCAACTTCTTTTTTTTTCTTGCATGTGAACAGTCACTTTTCCCAAAATTATTTGTTAAGGGTGCCATTCTCTCCGCAGTTAATGTCGTTGGCACAGTTGTTGAAAATCGGTTGGACATAGATGTGTGGACAGGGCCCACTTTTTAAACAATCATTTGATTTGCAAGTTTGAAGTGTAGAGAATCTTTTAAAATGAGACTCATATATAATATACAGTCTAGGCTTATGAATGTCCTTTTCCAATATTTGAAATGTTCTAAAAGACTTTTGTATCTTACAGAAATCTATTTTGACTTATGACTTATGCTTTTCTTTTAATACAGTGTTTTATTCTTAAAATAATATGTGAAATCAGACACAATGAATTGGTGTTTTTTTGTTTTGTTTCACTTTAGTATTCTTTTTTAAAAATATTTTTATTATAAACCTTAACAAACAAACATACAAACATTCTTGACATACATTCGATACATGGCGTACAATCAGTGGCTCATCATATCATCACATAGTTGTGTATTCATCACCATGATCATTTTTTTAACATTTGCATCACTCCAGAAAAAGAAAAATAAAAGAAAAACCTCATATATGCATACCACTTACCCCTCCCTCTCATTGATCACTAGTATTTCAATCTACTCAACTTATTTTAACTTTTTTCCCCCTATTATTTGTTTATTTCTTATCCATATTTTTTACTCATCTGTCCATACCATAGATGAAAGGAGCATCAGACACACGGTTTTCATAATCACACAGTCACATTGTAAAAGCTATATCATTAAAGAATCATCTTTAAGAAGCAAGGCTGGGCCATGGTGGCTCAGCAGGCAAGAATGCTTACCTGCCACGCCAGAGGACCCGGGTTCGTTTCCCGGTGCCTGCCCATGTATGAAAAAAGAAAACAACAAAAAAAGAAGGAATGCTACTGAAACAGCTCTACAGTTTCAGTTACTTCCCTCTAGCCATTCTAATACACCATAAACTAAAAAGGGGATATCTATATAATGCATTACAATAACCTCCAGGATAACCTCTTGACTCTGTTTGAAATTTCTCAGCACTGACACTATTTTGTCTCCTTTCTCACTTCCCCCTTTCGGTCAAGAAGGTTTTCTCAATCCCTTGATGACAACTCCCACCTCATCCCAGGATTTCTGTCTTACATTGCCGAGGATGTTTACACCCCTGGGAGTCATGTCCTATGTAGAGGGGGGAGAGCAGTAAGTTCGCTTGACGTGTTGATTTAGAGAGAGAGGCCACATCTGAGCAACAAAGGAGGTTCTCAGGGGGTGACACTTAGGCCTAATTTTAAGTAGGCTTAGCCTGTCCTTTGCAGGGATAAGTTTCACAGGGGTAAACCCCAAGATCAAGGGCTCAATCTATTGATTTGGTTGATCCTACTGCTTGTGAGAATATCAGGAATTCTCCTAATGGGGAAGTTGAATTTTTCCCGCTTTCTCCCCATTAAGGGGACTTTGCAAATACTTTTGTATTCACTGTTCAAATCACTTGGGATTTATCAGGGCATCATACTAACCTGGACAAACCAACAAAATCTCATGCCTTATTCAAGGTTCCATATACTTATGGTGTTCAAGTAAACTGACCGCACATGTTAAATTAGGAAATGCACTAGTCAAAATGTAAATTTTGCACCAAATAAACATTTCTCCCTTTAATCTCACACAGAAGTTGAAGATTTAAAATATGGATGTTCAACTATTCTCATTACCCTGCAATACTGACATTCCTTTGTTTTTCCCTCATGCAAAAGCATTTTTTTATTTGTACATTTAATCACCATCATTTGTACATTCTTAGGCATTCCTAAATTATACCATCTTAGCCTTTATCGTCTATCTTTCCTTCTGGTTTTATACATGCCCCCAGCTCTTCTCCCTCTCTCATCTTCACATTCAGCTTCATTCAGTGTATTTACATTATTGTGCTACAATCAGGAAGTATTTTTCTATCCATTTCTGAATTTTTGCAGTCAGTCCTGTTTACAATCTGTATCCCTTCAGCACCAATTACCCATCTCTACCCTGTTTCTATCTCCTGATAACCTATGTTCTTAACTGAAATTCACCTGGCATTTTTCTTAATCTAATAAATGCGTTGGTCTAGAATTCAGCTGAAGCCAAGACCGCACAAGACAAACTGAAGTTAATATCTTTCCCTTTGAAATAAAGACTTTTTTTCAGTCAAAATATGTATTTTTTGAAAATCTATGTTCTCTTGTACATATATTTGGAAGGAATTTGAAGTAATTTATGTTAGTCACTAGTATTGAGAATTATTTATTCTAATATGTTTATTGCTCTGAATAAACACTTTAGAATGTTTAAATGAATTACATAAAGTTTTCCTTTGCTTTAAACTAATATTCTGAATTTCTATAAATTTTAATTTGAAATTCTGTGTTGCATTTCTAGTATAGCGATTGAGTGATGTGATCCTCCTTACCAATGAGAATTTTTAAAAATTCCTTTTTCATATTATAGAAGTAATTCAATAAAATCTCTAGATTAAGTAAGTGGATTGGATTTATTTTTAGTTAACATAAATCATATACAGAATGAATGATATTACAGATATTCTAACCACTATTTTTAAATGCTTCAGGTGCTATTAATACTTGAATAATTTTTAAGTGCTGATTTATGAATAATTTACATGCACTTAATATAGGCTTTTATTGAACTCAGATTAAATATAGTTAAGCACACAAATCTTATATATATTCAGCAATATGAATTTGTGAAGTATAGACCTGTGTAAAACACTGCCCAGATTCCTTGTTCCCCTTCCAGTCTTTCCAGCAACAAAGGTAACCACCATTCCATCCTCTAACACCATTGATTAGTTTTACAAGTTCACATAAATGGAATCATATGGTGTGTGCTCTTTAGCCATGTATGTATTGATGTGAGGAGAGAGGTGAGGAAGTAGCTTCTTTCACCTGTTCTCAAAAGTAGAGAGAACCTCATTAAAATGTGTTCTGTTGCTTTTATGTGTCACACAAATCTCAGTCTTAATATTTGTTTAACTATACCCTTGTAACATTAATTTGTTAATTGCTTTTGGCATACTGCTATATTAATGTCTTATATGATTACAGGGGTATATGACTGTATCATTTGCATGCATGTTTGTACCTGTGCACTCAAAAATTTTGTCTTTACCCTTTTAAAATGTATATAGCAATAGACAATAATAGTGGTACAATAACAGTTAACATTGATTGAATGTATACCATGTGGTAAGTACTTTGCTTATGTGGTTTATATGCATTCTTATTTAATCTTTATAATAAGCACATTACTAGATTTTTAATGTTTCTTTCATTCCAGATTTATTTCCCCATTCTTATTTTACCACTAATTCTGAAATTGCTTTCTAGTTTGGCAAGAGGTGTGAGAAAAAGGTTGTTTCTACTAGTGAAGGTTCTCAGTTTGAAACCAATAGAAACCTGCTCAGTAACATAAAATCAAAAGGGGGTGCTAAATTCATGCAGCGTGCTCTGAGAGTACAGAAAAGAGGCACTTAGCATGACTATAGTGGGTTAGGGAGGAAACTTCATTACCTCTCTAGGTCTTAATTAATTCTAAAGTATTATACTACAGATAACCCCTTCGGGGTCTTTAAACCATAATAGTTTAAAATTTCATGAATTATCAAGGCTTATTACATTGAGGTACATCAAATATAATATATATTTGAAGTTGGATGGCATATGATTTTGCTCTTTAGCATTAATGCCTATATAATACTTAATATTAGTAATACTAAGATACTGACAATTTCTTTTAAAGGTTTTGAAAGAGGGAAGGAAGATGTTTCTCAAAATAAAGATGAATCTTCACTTTCTATGTCAAAGAGCAAGGTAAGCAATGAATGGCTATAATATTTTTTTAATATTTTAGATGAGAGAAAATAATGCCTAAATTCTGTCAGATTTGTATTGGGAGTGTTAATGTTGGCATAGCTAAACATGTCGTATTATGAAAAAAGGAAAGTTCATGTTGGCTGACTCAAGTGTTGTTGATTATTTGGAGATACAGTGTTAGTAACCAGTATTCTCTCAAGAATTATATTGTCTGCTAAATCAGTGCTGCTCAAACTGGAGCCTGAAGATCTCATTCCGTGGTATTCTCACAGTTCATGGTTTTAAGAATATATACTCTTAAATGTTTTGGGTTCATTTGATGACAATAAAAAAAATATGTATTTTACCAGTTAATGGCCAAAGGTCTCTTGTAATAATAGCCTGCAACTGACAGACATTTTCTTAGAATAAGTTTTCTAAATCAGTATTTCTCAAACTGGCAAATGTGCACAAATTCTTAGGTCTGTGAGAATTTTTTCTTCAGGATAGCATATTCATATTTGAGAAGTAGTATGCGATGTATTGGTTTTCCTACGGACTTTTAATTTATAGGTTTTCTGTAATTTCTCAAAGGATTTGAGGTTTAATACTATTTCTGGTCATTTTTAGTAACAGGAAGAAGCTTTTATACTTGCGTGCTTGTGGAATCTAACTTTGACTTAGAAGTCCCAGTTCTTAAGCTAGTAAACTCTTGTTATTTTCAGCAATACACATTCCTCTTACAACCGTACGTGTTTTCCCGTTCCTGGAACTGATTGAGAGGACCACAGTATGTTTATAAGTATGATTTTACACAAATTTTATTCGCAGTTAACTTTTCAAGTATTCATTATATAAAGGTCCATCTAACATATGTATAAAGTGCTTTTCATGGTGGTTTAATAGTACTATATATGAACATATATATGAGAAATACTTTGATCATTTTATAAACATGTGTAATTAGAGAGTAAATAATTTATTTTGGGCCTGCTATGGCTAGAAGTATAATGAAATGTATAGAATAAAGCAACTGTCTTTCAGTTTGCCAGGGCTGCTGTGATAAATACCACACAGTATGGGTTGGCTTAAACAACAGGGATTATTGTCTCATGGTTTTGGAGACTAAAAGTCCTAAATTAGGGTCTTGCCAGGCCATCCTTTCTCCTGGAGTCTTCAGCATTCTGGTGTTGGCTTGCCAGTAAAACTTAAGGTTCCTTGGCTTGCATCTCTGTCTCCTTCACATGGCGATCTGCCACATTACCTGGCTTCTACTGACTTCTGGCTTCTACTTCTGTGTCTAATTTCTTTGCTTGAAAGGACTTCAGTCATAGAAATTATGAGCCACCCTGATTCAATTTGGCCTCGCCCAAATAGTATCTTTGAAGATTATTTTCACAAATGAATCTACAACTTAACTAATAAGAACAACTTTGAAGTCCTTTTTACAAATGGGTCCACTCCTATAGGACCAGGGGTTAGAATTTGAAAATATCCTTATAGGGGGCATGAATCATTTCCTAACAATGTTCAATTAATACCAGAATCGGTAAATGTATGACATAACAGCATCAGATGCCCTGAAGTTAAACTCCAAAACATACATACCACAAAGCCCCTTTATGTACATATGTACATACATGCATATGCATATACATTTATATAAATATATATATATATCCTTTAAACAAAGATTGAGGTGGATAAACATTATGAACAATATCTTTGCATGCCATAATGAATAGTATGCGTTAATGATAAAGCATAGACTTTAGAGCTGCACTGTCTAGTACAGTAGTCCCTAGCCCCCTGTTGCTCCTTTAATTAAAATGAAATAAAATTAGAAATTCATCTCCTCATACTAGTCACAACACAAGTGCTCAGTAGCCACATATGACTAATGGCTACCACATTGGACAGCTCTGATATAAACATTTTCATCATCCAGAAAGCACTGCTTTAAAAAGTCAAACTTTGAACTTTGACTTATGATGTCTTAAATGCTAGTTATGATGACATTATAGCTCCATGTATTGAGAGCTGACTTTACTATGTGCCATTTTAACAATCCTGGAAGGCGGTTATTATAGGCTCCATTTTATAAAGTTAATAAACTGAAGCTTAAGGAAATTAAGTTACCCTCCCAGGAGTCAAAATAGTATATGGTAGAACTGAAATTCAAAGTAGCTTCAGTTTTCTCATCTGTATAAAGGAATAAGATATACCTCCTAGATTCTGAACCACCAAGTACCTGCCACAGTGCCTGATTGATAATAGGTACTTAAGAGTTAATTGTCTTCTTTTAAATAAAAAATTGCAGTGAATGAGTGGAGCTCTTAAAATGTAAATGTTTGGTATAGGTCAAATTACACTCATTCTTTTATTTTCCAGGAGTGGAAATTTACAAATTGTACTTTTTAAAATTTCTATTTTTTTAAAAAATCTGTCAACTCATAATTATTCTAATATGCGTTGCTTACTTGAACACACAGTGAATGTTGGAAAGGTATATATGCCTAACATAATAAGGTTTAGAAGTGAGTGCTTTGTAATTTATACCATGAAATGTACATTTCTGGTATTCACTTTATGCAGCATGAAGTGTATCCCTCAGGTCACTTAGAAAACTTCTCAAACTTATGGCTCTTGCAACAGGTTTAACAGATTAAGCATGATGAAGTGTTCCAGGTCCCTCTATATCAAGTTCCAAAGAAAAATGAGGCTCAAAATTTCTCTGCAATTATAACTAAAAGTTCAATAATATAAAAAAAAAATTGTGTTTTGAAATACGTTCTAAATTGAAGCAAAATTCTTAAGCTAAATTTATAATCTATGTTAAGCTGATAAGTACTTTGATCTTAAAATGATTTTATTAAATGTGGAAGTTAGATTCAGGTGTCAACTTGGCTAAGTGAAGGTGCCTAGTTCTATTGCTGTGGACATGAGCCAATGGCATGTGAACCTCATCTGTTGCTGATTAAATCTGCAGTTGTTAGGAGGCAGGCCTGCTGCAATAAATGATGTATGATTTAATTCACTGGTGCTTAAATGAGAGAGCTTAACATAATAGCACAGCCCAAGCAGCTCAGCATATCTCATCTCAGCACTCTCAGCTCAGCCCAGGACTTTGGAGATGCAGAAAAAATCACCCTGGGGAAACTTGTTGGAACCCAGAGGCCTGAAGAGAAGGCCAGCAGATATCACCCTGTGCCTTCCCATGTAAGAAAGAACCTCAGTTGAAAGTTAGCTGCCTTTCCTCTGAAGAACTATACGTTAACTAAATAAATCCCCTTTTATTGAAAGCCAGTGTCTCTGATATGTTGCATTCTGCAGCTAGCAAACTAGAACAGGTTTGGTACCAAGAGTGGGGTGCTGCTGCAGTTTGCAAACATCAGGCCTGTTGGACCAGTTTTTTAGATGGATAAGGGGAAGATTTTGGAGGAACTGTGAAGAGAATGATGGAGAAATCCTGGAGTGCTTGAAGAGACTTTTGGTGTAAACAGAACCACTGCCAGTCTGGACAAAGGGGGACACAAAAGGGATAAATTGGTGTTTGCAGAGTAAGAACCATGGAAGCTTGCGTCTGAAGCCAATAAACCTCAGCCAGGAAAGTGGACCCACCTATATACATGGAGAGGATGAGTCTCCCACCTCGTTGCAGTGGAAGAGTTGTGCCACCTTAGGCCTTGGAAAAGGAGCAGCACGCTCCTTGGGGACTGGAAAGAACCTGGCTGCCACCACATGGAGGGGTTGAGCGTGTGTCCCGGAAATGGCAGAGAGCCCAGGTGTGGCCCTGATGCCTTGAGAGGGTAGAGCCAAGAAAAAGGTGGTCTCCTCAGTGTCCCCCAAGGTTGATTCAGAAAGAGATAGGCCACTGCATAGGCCTGTGGAATGGGTGGGACTGCCACTTTCTAAAACCCCGAAGATAAATGACTCTCAGACTTTGAAATCTAATAGACTATGTCCTGCAGGTTTTCGTAACTTCTTGGGTCCAGTGACCCCCCTCCCCCCTTCCTCCCTATGGAAATGGATATATGTATCCTGTGGACGATCCTGCTTTGTATGTTGGCAGCAAATAATTTGTTTTGAGTTTTTATAGGTTCAGAGCCAGAGGAGAACTTTGCCTTAGAACAGACCATGCCTGTAACTAACTTTGATAGGAGTTTGTACTGTTTCTAACTTTGTATTTCATTTGTATTGCTGCTGAAATGGTTTAAGGATTTCTGATATTGTTGTGGAATGAATGTATTTTGTATATGGGGAAAACATGTCTTTTTTAGGGTCCAGTGGGTAGAATATGCTGGTTTGAAAATGTTTATGTGCCCTAGAAAAGCCATGTTTTGATCCTAATCCCATTTTGTAAAGGCAGCTGTTTCTTCTAATCCCTGTTCAGTACTGTATGTTTGAAAGTGTAATCAGATCACCTCCCTGGAGATGTGACTTAATCAAGAGTGGTTGTTAAGCTGGATTAGGTGGAGGCATGTCTCACCCATTCGGGTGGTCTTGATTAGTTTACTGGAATCCTATAAAAGAGGAAACATTTTGGAGAATGAGCGAGATTTCTGAGAGAGCAGAGAGTGGCATAGCCATGAGAAGCAGAGAGTCTACCAGCCAGCGACCTTTGGAGATGAAGAAGGAAAACACCTCCTGGGGAGCTTCATGAAACAGGAAGCCAGGAGAGAAAGCTAGCAGACGATGCCGTGTTCACCATATGTCTTTCCAGATGAGCAAGAAACCCTGACTGTGTTCACCATGTGCCTTCTCACTTGAGAGAGAAACCCTGATGAACTTCATCGGCCTTCTTGAACCAAGGTATCTTTCCCTGGATGCCTTAGATTGGATATTTCTATAGACTTGTTTTAATTGGGACATTTTCTCAGCCTTGGAACTGTAAGCTAGCAACTTATTAAATTCCCCTTTTAAAAGCCATTCTGTTTCTGGTATATTGCATTCCAGCAGCTAGCAAACTAGAACATTAAATCTGACTATTTGTTCTAAAGTGATAAAGAACACATTATGCCTATAAATATATGGTGTCAGAAGAAAGAATTCAATTTTGATATTTAAAACTTTTTCAACATTTTGACTTTAGTTTTGCTTGCCTTAAATATTAAATTTCAATCTGAACATAAATATTTGGTCTCATGGTACTTAAAATTAAATGACTTTAGATATTGAAAAATTTTAATGCACTAAAAAGAGAATTTACTAAGGCTGTTTAGACATTCTTTCAGTATCATCAGAAAATCTGCAGTATAGAAAATATCTTGTACCCTTAAGGTTTCAGAGTGAGCTGATCTGAAATTTCAATGCTATTAAAAAAAAATGAAGAATCAAATAGAAAAGACTGCTACAATAAAGCACTATGTTTTTGAAAGTTGCAGGCATGATGCCACAGACTGATGAAGATAGCACTGCTCCTCCAAATAAGTACCTTTCCACCTTTTCCTAAGAACAAGAAGTTTTGAGCTTAGAAAATAATCTAACCTGATCTTTAACATATTCACTAAGAAGTTTGAATATTTTAAGGTATTTCTCTTTTAAGAATTATGTGAATCATGAAAGTGTGGCATCATTAGTCTATGAAAAGTATGCCAAAACTAATTATTACTGTGTTGAACCCTTTTCTAGCTTTAACTCAAAAATAGAAATCATGAGTCTTCTATAACATTAATTTAAAAAACACACAGAAGTGAAAGGTGCTGTTTATTAAAAATTACAATTTTCCCTACTTTATATCAAGGTGGAATGATTTCAATCTCCTGTACTGAAAGTTGTACTTTTAAAAAACTAGTGTCGTAATGTTTAATGTAGTGATTTTAATCAATAGTGGC
The DNA here is from genome assembly GCA_004026745.1 of Myrmecophaga tridactyla. Taxonomy (NCBI): domain Eukaryota; kingdom Metazoa; phylum Chordata; class Mammalia; order Pilosa; family Myrmecophagidae; genus Myrmecophaga; species Myrmecophaga tridactyla. The sequence continues at coordinate 21,537 of PVIY010034228.1, forward strand.
TTCAGTTTCAGCTGGACCATGAATTAGTCTTCAAATTCCTCTTTTCCTGCAGGATGTTTTGGTTTTGTAAAACGTTGCTTATGAGCATGTTGCTTAGGGTGTACTTATTCATAAATGAAGTCTGCAGTCAATTTATCCCCATTATCTATTTCAGTCTTTCTGATTACATCTGTTCATAGTTGTCTTTCTGCTGTTTCTAGTGGAGGTCTCTTGTAGCTAGAAGACAGTGTCCATTCTGTTATACTGTATGCTTATCCATGCATTGAATAAATAAATCTCCAACTAGTCTCCTTCATGGGAATGCTTATACAGAAATAAATGGTAATGTGCAGTTGGTCATATGTATTTCCAACTGCACATAGCTTGAAAAACTTCTCGAGAAATAGGAAATCCTACTCATTGTAGTGTTTGATGGTTAGTGTCCATGCTCACATCAGTTTGTACCTTATTAATCTGTCGTAGTTCTTCATCAACTGCAATTAACAGGGCAGTGGAAGATTGTTATAGTAAATACATATATGAAATGTGCCTTCCACCATACAGCATACAATATATATATATATATAGTATATAATATATATACACACACACACAATTAAATGAAATAAAATTAGAAATTCAGCTCCTCATAGTAGTGACATCACAAGTGATCAGTAGTCACGACTAGTGGCTACCACATTGGACAGCTCAGATATAGAGCATTTCCATCACCCAGAATGCACTGCTTTAGAAAGTCAAAGCAGCCAAGTTTGAATTTTGACTCTCATGCATTACTTATGATGTCTTAAATGCTAATTATGATGGCATTATAGCTCCATGTATTGAGAGCTTACTTTACTATGTGCCATTTAACAATCCTGGAAGACAGTTATTATAGGCTCCATTTTATAAGTTGATAAACTAAAGCTGAAGGAAATTAACTAACTCTCCCAGGAGTCAAAATAGTAATGGTAGAGCTGAAATTCAAAGTAGCTTCAGTTTTCTCATCTGTACAAATAAATACATAAATATATGTATGCTGTATGGTGGGAGTCACATCTCATTCTTTTTCCATGTGACTATCCTGTTATTGCAGCACCATTTTTTGAATTTTTTTGGGGGGGTGGGGGGAGTAAGGTAGAAATGCATGGGCCATGAAGCGAACCTGGGTCTCCTGCATGGCAAGCGAGATTTTTGCCACTGAACAACCCTTGCACCCCAGCAAACATTTTTTTCTATCCATGTAATGATACATCTTCCTTTACTGTTCCAAATACTTCATCTTTAATGTGGCCACTTCCAAACTCCTTCAGAGTTGCTCTTGTTACTGCATACAATATCTTTTGACTAATATGAGAATGATCTGGAGACCATGCAATGAATATCCATTCATGTCCCTGGGCATTCTGGGACTCTAATCTGGGTAATAAATATATAGCATTGTTGTTTGTCCTCCAGCAGGGGTAGAACAAAGGAACCATAATCCTTATCCCAGGAATCTGAAAGTTGACTATATAACCCAATCACAAATTGCTCATTTACAATAGGTAATTTTACATGGCTGTATTTTCCATTTCCTGCTTTGGCAAAGATACCTTTAAACATCTTCACTAGCTTGCATGCCGGTCTGGTGGGATATGGCGGCAGCCAAGGGCTCCAAGGTCTGGGGTCCATAATCCAGCACTGAGTGCAGCAAGTGGCCCAGGAAAAAAAATCCAAGTTTTAAATAAAAAAATCTAACTTAGATTTTTTTCTAGGTTTATTCTCTCTGCTTAAGAGATCATAGTCACTAGCTTGCTCTTAAATATTTTTTCTTTGTATTTTTGTTTCTGTTTTGTTTTCTTTTTCCTTTTTTATTGTTTGGTTGGGGTATTTTTGTTTTGTTTGTTTGTTTTTGTCCTTAAATATTTTAACCCTTAGTACACTTTGTTGTTTTTCAGAATAATCTTAAAATTCATTCATTTTATCATTAAACCTCTTTCTCATAAAATTCTGAAGATTTTTATTCTTACCTAAGTAAATTTAGGGAACAAATTTTTCATATTACTTCTATATAAGTGTACATAACTGAGATCATCACACAATTTTAACTTTATATTTTTATGAACCTGATGCGGAAAGTATCAGTGCTGTTATTTCAGTCTTAAGATTTATGGTTAAGTGTTATTTCGTGTTCTCGTTTTCTAGCTGCTGAAATGCATTATACCAGAAATGGAATGGCTTTTTAAAAAGAGGAATTTATTAAGTGGCAAATTTACAGTTTGAAAGCCCCACAATTGGGTGTGCCACATCTCCATGGAGATAATCTAATCAAGAGATTCCAAACACATTATTGAATGGGAACTAAAAGAAATGGTTGCTCTCAAAAGATTGGGTCAGGATGACAACATGGCTTTTCTAGGGTATATAATCCTTTCAAACTGGCACATTTCTTAAAATGCATAATTGAGACCAGTAAACAAAATGGACATGCCCACCTCACCCTCAAAACATTTTTTTTTAAATAAAGATAATTCCTTTTTCTCATGCATTCTTTCCTAGTTATTTTCCTTATATGAATGAGTGAATTAGAATAGTCAATCAGCTCATCCCATCTTCATATTATGAATGAGATAAGGTCACATTTTTCAATGAACTTTTAATTGTCCATCTCAACAAAAGGAATCATCAGCATGAGTAATGTGTCTAGTAGAATAAAAGGAATCCTATTACAAAGATAAGAAGTTTCTGAGCCTATGTCTTTTGACTTGATTCTCTAACCATCAGTCTGTTTGCCTGAAGGCTTGCTAAACCTGTCATTCCTGAAAAAATCCATTTACCTGGACATGAAAAAAAACAACAAAACTTTACAAACCAAACTGTCTACTATCTATAGTCACAGTAACTTATCTTTATTGTTATTATTCCTTATATCTATAGTAAAATACAGTTTTCAAAGCAAGACAAGTCTTATACAGTAATGCCTCATTTATGTAAAGGGTCAGATTTTTGACAGCACCTGCAATCTGGAGTATATTCACAAAACCAAAACAATATATATACCAAGTACTGTGTTAAACACTTCATGTGTGCTGCCTCATTTAACCCTCAAAGCAACTATATAAACTAGTAGTTGTGAGGAAACTAAGACTAACAGATTAAATAATTTTACCAATTTGCCATCAGTAAGGTGACAATAGTTAAGGAAGGGGGAGAGGGGAGAAAAGAATGAAACTATAACCTGCTGAGTATTCTGAGACCATTTAATGAAGAGACAAGCTTCCTAAACACTAAACCCTGTGGGCATCATTAAGACAGTAGTAAGGTTTACAAAAACAGAGAAAACTTAGTTTATTAAAATATTTCCAACAAAAAGTGGCCTGTGATATTTTGGTATTGAAAAGTAAACTGTTCTCATTCAGACAACTTAGGAAGTCATATATGAGAAGATTATAGAACTCAGTCATTGGTTCCTTGTTTTTTCAGGCCCTGTATTTTTTTGGATTTATCTCATATTCTCTGACATGCAAATACCTCACCAGTAAGTCTAGAGTAGTTGCTACTTCTTGTTCATTAGGTTCAGTCAACATGATGACATCATTATAATGGACCAGTGTGATGTCTTGTGGAAGGGAGAAACGATCAAGGTCCCTGCAGACAAGATTATGACATAGGGCTGGAGAGTTGATACACCCCTGAGGTAGGGCAGTGAAAGTATATTGCTGACCTTGCCAGCTGAAAGCAAACTGTTTCTGGTGGGCCTTACTAACAGCTATTGAGGAAAAAGCATTTGCCAGATCAATAGCTGCATACCAGGTACCAGGGGATGTATTGATTTGCTCAAGCAATGATACTACATCTGGAACAGCACTGCAATTGGAGTTAACCATGTGGTTGAGCTTACAATAATCCACTGTCATCCTCCAAGACCCATCTGTTTTCTGCACAGGCCATATAGGAGAGTTGAATGGGGATGTGATGGGAGTCACCACCCCTGCATCCTTTAAGTCCTTAAGATTGGCAGTAATCTCTGCAGTCCCTCCACGAATCCAGTATTGTTTCTGATTTACTATTTTGCTAGGTAGGGGCTGTTCTAGTGGCTTCCACTTGGCCTTTCCCACCATAATAGCCTTAACTGCATGAGTTAGAAAGCCAGTGTGGGGATTCTGCCAGTTGCTCAGTATGTCTATTCCAATTATACATTCTGAAACTGGGGAAATTACTATAGAATGGGTCCAGGGGCTCACTGGACCCACTGTGAGAAAGACCTGAGCTAAAACTCCGTCGATCACCTGACCTCCATAAGCGCCCATTCTGACTGGTGAACCAGAGTGATGTTTTGGGTCCCCTGGAATTAATGTCACTTCTGAACCAGAGTCTAATAATCCCTGGAGTATCTGATCATTACCTTTTCCCAAAGCACAGTTACCCTGGTAAAAGGACATCGGTCTCCTTGGGGAAGGCTTGGAGGAAGATTAACAGTATAAATTCGTGGCAGCATAACAAGGTTCTCCCCCAAAGGGACCTGGCCTCCCCTTCATTCAAGGGGCTCTGGGACTGTAAACTGTCTCAAGTCTGAAAATTAGTTAAGGGGCCATGACTCTGTGTTTTTGTAAAATTCAGGTTAGACTTCTGTTCACTTAAGCTAGAATTCCTTTGTTTATACAGCTCAAACAAGAATTTAGTAGGCTGCCCTTCTATTGCATTTCTGGGTACCCCATGATTTACTAGTCAACCCCACAAATCTCTGCGAGTCAGATTATTTGACTCCTGCTTTGAGTTTGCTGTCTATTATAATAGCCATGTCCACCCTGTTATCGGCAATTAAATGCTGCCACCTAGCTTCTGCCAACTCTGGATCCAGTCATCCCCATTGTGTTTAAGGATTCCAGCTCAGTGACAGCAGTTCCTACAGTAATATCTGATCTACAGAGAAGTGCAGCTACAGAGCTCATCAGGGATGATGGTGCTAGTCTCAGAAATTTATTTCTCACTGTTCTGGTAAAAGGTGCATCCTCTGGACATTCCTGGGGTGTATGAGCAGGCTTTGCATGACAAATCCACTCTGACATTCCAATCTCTCTAAGCCTCTGGATCCGCTCATCTGCCTTTTACCAGGGCAGTTCTGGCATTTCAACCTCAGGTAATGTCGGCCACTTTTTTTTTTTTAATTAAAAAAATAAAGAAACAAAATAAAACAACATACATAATCAGTAATTCACAATATCATCACTTAGTTGCATATTTATCATTTCTTAGAACATTTGCATTAATTCAGAAAAAGAAATAAAAAGACAATAGAAAAAGAAATAAAACGAACACAGGAAAAAAAAAAAAAGATTATACCTACCATACCCCTTACCCCTTGCTTTCATTGATCACTAGCATTTCAAACTAAATTTATTTTAGCATTTGTTCCCCCTATTATTTATTTTTATTCCATGTGTTCTACTCCTTTGTTGACAAGGTAGATAAAAGGAGCATCAGACACAAGGTTTTCACAATCACACAGTCACATTGTGACAGCTGTATCATTATTCAATCATCCTCAAGAAACATGGCTACTAGAACACAGCTCTACATTTTTCAGGCAGTTCCCTCCAGCCTCTCCATTACATCTTGAATAACAAGATGATATCTACTTGATGCATAAGAATAACCTCCAGGATAACCTCTCAACTCTGTTTGGAATCTCTCAGCCATTGACACTTTGTCTCA
>PVIY010034229.1:0-27331 GCA_004026745.1 Myrmecophaga tridactyla
AACATCCTCAGTTTGCTCTCACTCCTATTAATTAAGGAAGCATCTACAACTCACTGATGGCCTGGTCACATTTTGGACATTTTCCATGCATGTCCTCATTACTGCACATTATATTATTGCTATTCACATTGAGGAACAATGAGTCACCCCCACAAAAATAAGGGGCATGGATATTATAATTGTGCAATTCCTGATTTCAACCCTATGTCTTCTTTCCCTGTGACCTTTGTGAGTTTGTTAACCTCACAGAGCCAGTTTTCTCAAGGTCACGTGCGAACAAATCTACTGTACAAGTTTGCAAGAGCAAAGAAAAGAAGGAAACACATTCACTTCCAAGAACAGAATGATACATCAGAAAAAATCAGTATCATTTGATCATTCATTTTATTATTGTCACTGAATGAAATAAGATACAAGAAGGGTGTTTATGCAATGGAAACAGAAACATTTATAAGTAGGCATCAAGAATTGAGAACATCAGATTGCAAAGCTCATTGTAACTGTAAAAATGATGCCCTTGAAAAGAAGTGTTTAAGTTCCATCTTGGCAGGACTGAGGGATGTGGGAGCATGGGTGGATATTGGCTTGATGTTTGAACTCTTGAAATTTTGCTCTGAACAGGCAAAGGGTGTGGCTTGTAGGTACGAAATTAAATCTCTATATAGCTGATACAAAAAAATAGAAGTTAAAAGAAACAATAAATTTGTTTTCAGAAATGAATCAAAGAGCATATCATTTTAATTTCATTGCAAAAACACCTACTACATCCCCCAGTGAATATGTGTTTTTTTAATACATTTTTTGTTTGTTTATTTTCACATGGGCTGACACTGGGAAACGAACCCAGGTCTCTGCCATGACAGGTGAGAATTCTGCCACTGAGCCACCAATCGCACCGGCCATGAATATGGTTTTATCATGTGAATTAAAGGCTTGATCCCACATAGGTCTAAAAATACATTTAGACAAACCACAGTCTCAATTAAACCCCCCAAAACAGTCACCATTCTTTGCAGTGAATGGCAGTACAATACTCCATTGAAAGGTTTGTTTTTTAAGATAAAACCTTAAGACACACATGGCTGAAAGTGTTCCCTTCAATGATAGTGAATAACCTTGTGAGTCCCTCATGTGATTGTAGCACTAGCTCTGGCTAGATTAGATTGAGTTATCCTCCCCCTCCTGCTCATTAAAACTGTTATATACATAGTTAGGGACCATTTTTGCTCATGTGGCTTAATACAGAGGCAATGTGTTCAAGCTGCATCTCTATTTCTTAACATGGTATCATACAGTTTTGCATATTTCCTGGTCCTTCCTATCCACTAATGATTTGCTGCATGCCTGTGTGCATATCAGTATATACTGTATGCCAGGGATCACTGGCTTTTCAGTAATACTCAAGATATAAATAAGTATTTTAGGCTTTGTGGTCATGTACTCTCTGTTAAACCTACTTGATTCTGCCATTGTGGCAGATAAGCAGTCAGTGACCATAAGTAAACAAACATGTGAGAGTTGTTGTGAATAAACATTATTTGCAGAAACAAGCAGCAGAGCACATTGGGCCTGAGGGCTGTAGTTTGCCAACATCTCAATCCAACACATCAAGAACTTTCAGGATCTAATGCATTTCTCTCTCTCACTCTCTCTCTACCCCCTCCCACCCCTCTCTCTGTCAATAAATAGATAGACAGACAGACAGACAGACAGATAGATAGGTAGATAGATCACTCACTTACATCCTTTTCGTTTGCCTGCCCCATGTTGGTCTCTGAAAGTTGACATCCAAGAGAAGACTTTGATGGCGGTCCTGCCTTGCTCCCTCTCTTTTCTTTCCATTCTTTCTAACTCAGGCATGGTCTGGACACTTAGCTGCTCCCCACCGACCTGCTGGAATTTGATGACACCCATGGGCAAGAAAGGTGGAAAGTGGGCATAGTGGATGTGGGTGGAGGGCAGACTTGGGACTCAGGGAAGAAAAAGAGTGTGAAGTGAGGAGACTTGTATGCCAGGCCACACTTGCACACTGCTCTGTGACCACGTCAAGACACTTCCTCTTCTATCCCCGGGTTTCCGCACCTGTCACACTGAAGTAATTATCTCTGCCCCAAATCTTATAAAAGATTTATGGGGGCAAAGGGAATACTAGATGAGAAAGCATTAGAACTATTAAGCATTAGCACAGTGCCAATCTTTTTTTTAAATTTTTCTTAGCTTTATTCAAATGTATAAAAACTCCTTTTTTTTTTTACCATTACAAGGAAATATTTATCTTTTTAATTTTACAAAGAAACATTTTCCACTCAGATCCCTTGTCTGTCACCTCAGAGATAATCAATGTTAATTGTTTTTATATGAATCCTTCCAGAAATTTTCAATGCATAATCTAAATATGTGTGTGTGCTTCCAAAGCTCATAGTGCTTCCAAAGAGAAATATGATGAGTGCCACATACATATTTTATATTTTCTAAGACCCACTATTAGAAAAAATTTTTAAAATGGGTAAAATCTATCATAATGACATTTTTTTTTTTTGCATATGGGCAGGAGGCACCAGGAATCGAACTCCAGACCTCCAGTATAGCAAGTGAGAGCTCTGCCTGCTGAGCCACAGCGGCCTGCCCATAATGACATGTTTTTTTTCAACATATTTGAAAATACAACTTTTTGACATGTAAAAATAAAGTATATTGATATATTTTACCTTCTTTATTTCATACAGTCTTTAATCTGCTTATAGCACTTTCTGCACTTCTAAATCCAGATATGTGCTTGGTAGTCACTGAATCGAATAGGATAAGTCTACTGTTTAATATGCACCTTGCTTTTGCCATTTAACAGTTTATTTTGGAACTTGGAATGATTTTTATCAGCAAACATATGTAACCTTCACTTCCTCTCATTGCTGCACATGTTCCCTTGTATGGATGTGCCATCATTCATTTAATCTCTATCAGCCATGTAGGAAGTTTCTAATCTTTTGTTGTTACAAACAAGAGTGTTATGAAAATTCTCCTAGAGATGAATTTGCAGGCAGGTTCAAGTAGATTTTTGGAGAAGATGCTAAAATTGGAATTGCCAAGTAAAAGGGTTTTGAGCATTTTCCTGATTTTTAAGTGAGCATAAATACAGAAATCTTCCAACTCTCAGTTCCTATGGTACTGAACTCTCTTCCCCTGCCACTATTACTCACCATCTTCCTTTTATGAGTTCCTTTAAAGATTCTTGAGCTTTATTCTTGGGAGCACTTTGGTGATGCTAAGTCTTGCTTTTAATCTTTGTCAGGTGGGCCCAGAGCAGCTTTTAGCCAAGGGCTAATGACTTCACCACAAAAACTCCCCTCAAGGACCCCTGAATTGTGAGCTTCTTTCATTCTGTCTGGTGGAAACATAACCTCCTTCCAGTCCCAGAAGGGCTCTGCAGATTGTACTGCCTATTGCTATTTCCTGTTGTCTTCTGAGGCCTTTGGTTGACACCATGTTTCCCTGGACTTGATTCAGCCAACGACTTGAGAGGATCCCTCTGCAGAGCCCTGAAGTTCTTTTTTTTCTCTCTCTCTCTCTTGCTCTCTTTCCAGTTCTTCCACTCCATGCAGCTTTCTCTGTCCTATACTCTATCAGCAAATGCAACTACATCTTCCTAGACTCCCAGCCCCATGTCCTGACCTCAGGACACTGCAAGACTCACCTGGGCTGCACTAAACTGGCAAACATCCTTCCAGCCACCTGCTGGGGGAAATGACCTCATGTTTTTCCCTTCTTTCATGGATCTCTGCCCTACATGGTTTGTTATCCAGTGTCTGAAACTGTTGTTTCATATAGCTGTGTGTGTGTGAGGGGTATATATGTATCTTTTATATTAAGGAAATTGAGGTTTAAGGGGATGATATGAGAAACAGAAGAGTCTGATGAAAGGAGTCATACAATCTGAGCCCTGATTTTGGGTTGGCTACTGACTTGCTGTGCAGCTTTGCATAAAAGCGTCCATTTACCCATCTGGAAGATGAAGCAAATACTAGCATCACTGAGCTAGTACTCTGAATGTATTAACAGCAGATGAGGATGCAGAGTCAGGGAACACCTAAGTAATTTGCCCAAGAAAGAGGCAAGAAGGAATTTGGAACTAAGCTAACTGGCCACAGTGATGTGTCTTTACCTACCTTTTACTGCCTCCAGGAGATGCAGACCCAGGAGGCCAGTCCCTTCTCTTTGAGCTCCTAGGTTCCATATCTGCCAAAAGCCAACTGGGAGCCAACTGGGTGAACCTGTCCTGTCCAATGATTCATGGCATTTTCATACACTTCTACAACCCTATTCCTTGTTTAAAGGTTCAACTTGTCAAACCACACCCACATATCACTCTAAGGCCAAAGAGGACATTGGTTAAATCTTCAAATGATAGATTATAATCTGGAGCCAAAAGACCTGAGCATTTGGTTTTAGGAATTATCACCTCTTTCATGAGGCTCAGTTTCTCATCTGCAGGTTAATGCTGCTGCAGACAGTCCCAACCTCTGTGGTAACCACAAAACCAGCTAGAGCGTCATGAGAGTTCTCATCCCACAGGAAACCCCTGATCACAAGGATCCCATGAAACAAGGTCTATCACCACCCACACTGGTCCTGCCCTGTGCTACGTGCTCTCTACAGTGTGTTGAGCCAGTCTTCATCCAGTACTATGCAGTGAGTACAGTCAGCACCCAGTCTCCACATGCTCACAGGACTAGGAGACATGATGGGTGGGCTGTGGCCCCATGTGTTGGAGAATCCAGAGACCCTACCAGGCTTCCTTGTCATCCTGTAAGGGTGTTGCCCTTGGCTGACTTCCCTTTGCAGTAAAGTATTCCACAATGTCTACCACTTTCTGTTTTCTACAGTGTGCTTCTAAGTCTGGGGCAAGACTCTCCAGACTGTTCATCAGTTATATCCTGGACTTGCAGCCAATTGTGCACATCAACGGGACTATCTGTCAGAATGGCTATGAGACAGGAGACATGGGTAGGACACCAGTCTTGACTGGCCCTGTCCTCTGGGGAGCATTGATCCCGCCCCTTGTAGAGTTGCCTGGGAGGGCCTGCAGCAGAGTGTCTGAGTTCACATCCTCTACTGACACTCAGAGCTCATCTCCAGAGAGAGGCTAGAAAGCTGAGTAACCAAAACAAGAACAGCCCAATGGACAGGTGGGAGTTCAAGGCTACTGTGCAAGAAGTCCCTGCATATCTAACAGATCTTTCAGGCATAATTGGAGGCAGTAAGGGGTTAATCAAATGCTATCCAAATAGTTAGAAGTAACTAAAAACACACTGCTTAAAATATTTTAGAACAAGCACATCTCAGAATTATAGTTGTTAGTTAAAAACATTTTTAATTAAGGCGATCATATCTTCAGTTGAAGTACACTGATCAAAGCCATTTCTGTGGGAGCAAAGATAGAGATTATTCTATTTTTAACATTCATTCACTCACTCATTCACACAATCATTCACTCATGTATTCATTCTCTGCATAGGTTCCAGTGCTGTTGCAGAAACACAGCTTCAGGTTCCAAAGAACATCTGGGGAAAGACACAAATCAATCCTATGAGGATGATGTAGGAAAACTTACATATAGGAGACATCCTCTGGGGCAGTAACTCAACTCCAAGTAGCATTCCACAGCACACAACAGTTTATGTGGAGGCAGTATAGATGAACAAAGAAGGCATGGAGCCAATTTGTGTGAGACCACAAGACTCCTTTACCATGCTCAAGAATATGAATAGGACTCTTTGGTGCTAGTACTTAGGGGCTTTGCACATAACCACTCCCTCCTTCAGGGTCGCAGGGCAGAGTCCCACATATTGTGTTCTGCCCCATATATCAGGTAACTTCTGAATAAGTAAATATTCCCTCGTTCATTGAGTCTAGGTTAGGGCCCTTGGAACACATTCGTTACTGTCCCCAGAAAGCAAGGGGAGGAGCAAAAAACGGGTGGAAGAAAGGATTGCACATAATAAGGGTTGCCTTACAGCTATGGTAGCATATAGCCCTGTGAACCTCAAGCTCCCCATCAAATGGAAGGTTAGAAATGAAGATCTTGGTGTGTTTTAAATAATAAAGTTCTTTAAAGGGCACTTCTAAGTTTACAAAAAAGAATTGCAGAGAAAGTATAGCATTCTTATATACCTTTTTCCAACCCCAGTTTCTCCTTCCATTAATATCTTGCTAGTAGCAAACCAGTGTTGATACATTTTTAGTAACTGAAATCCATAGTGTACATTAGGGTTCAGTCTCTGCCTACACAGTTCTATGGTTTGATAGGTGAACAACCTGCATTCAGCAATACAGTGGCATCCAGAACATGGTCACTCCTCAAGAAGTGCCCTGTGCTCCACCTATTTATCCTGCCCAACCTCTAAACCGTGACATCTTGGCTCTTTTTACTGCCTCTATTTTTTTTTTTAACTTTTTCGCAAAGTTTACATAGTTGGAATCCTAGGAAGGACTCTGATGGGAATTGAGGTCCTTGCAAATGTTATTTTCAAAGATATCCACATTTCTGAGGTGGTTACTATGCACTCAGGAAGGTCCTTTGATCTCTAATGCCAGGGAACTCAAACGGTCAGGCTCAGCTTCTGGCCAGTTGACTGACACTGAAAAGCACCTTTGCTTTGGCATTAGCTCTCAGAAAAGGGGGATTGTGTTTTTTCTTCAAGAAGCCATGAAAGGTTCACTGGCCCTTCTCACTTCTTCCATGTACAATAAAATGACAACCCTGCACATCTTCGGCTTCTTAGTTGAAAGACCAGGTGAGAGTCAGTATCTCATTCAAATCAACACAGTACATGAAAAAGCCAACCCTGAACTCCTAAGCTGGAAGAAAACAGGTTTTAATATAATATGCAAGTCTAACATTTTCTATTTACAACAAATATTACCCCTCTCCAATAGGTACATTTTTTTTGTCTTTTAAACAAAAATCAATAATCCCACCATCCTCCCAAATATGCCCTCCTACTATGTCCATCTTCAGTAGTCTCAGAAACCCCAGGAAGCAGTGGTGTGTGGCTTTTGCAGAGCTTGAAATTCAGCATCTATGGACCCAGCTGAGCCTTTCTTTCCTTAGTGGGTGAAGCCTTGGCTAAGAGAAGAGGGCCTCCCTGCCCTCAGGAAGAGGGGCTGGAGTGAGAGCAAATGGGGAAGACTTCACTCCTGGTAGGTCCTGATGGTAAAATGTTTAATGTAGCTTGAGGATGCTACAATTGGGTGAGGCAAGACCAGGATCCCTGGAAAGTTCATGGGTGGGGATGCATGGAACCAATGCCCATTAAGGCAGTGAGTGGTCCACAGGAATCCAGGTCAGTCTGTCAAGGGGCATGGCCATGCCAGCAGGTGGAGTGGTTCAAGGCTGCACTGGAGATGGGGGTGGGGAGGCTTTGACTGGTTGTTTGAGAGGGAAGTGCCTGCCTGGCTTGACCTATTCTTGTTGAGGATAATTAAACTCCCGACCTGCTAGATCCAGGAAGAATGAACCTGAGGCAGGCAGGCATCAGGGCCAGTTAGAAGCTGCCCCTTAGCAACTTGAACCCCTTCTTCTTCTGAAGAGTGGGCTTTCTTTTTTGTCTTGGTTCCCATGAGGGAGGTCCACTTAGTTAGGAGAAAATCATAATTCCCTGAAGAGTCCATGCCATAAAAGACATTGGCCTTGGTAGGAATCTTCAGCACTGGTGGGGAGGTGCAGTGGGTGGTTAGCTGTGCTCATGGGGAACCTAAAACCACTCTACTCCTTGTGTACACATAAGGCCAGGCCTATGCCAGAGTTGTAAAGCTCCAACCAAGGTCTAGACACACAAAGGCTCCCTCTGAATGATACCTGCTCAAAGACAAAACTCAAGAAGCACTGAATCCAACAAAACTTGTTAACAAGTCACTCTGACTCTACCCCTGGCAACCTCAGCTTTGAGCTGTCAAAGGTCCTGCCATCTGCACACCCTGCTTTCCAGTCCTAGAAGCTTTCACTGTTGGGGATCTCAGAGCTGGAAGAAACCTTCCAGAATGCAGACATCTACCCTGAATCCCATACCAGGCACCCTGAGCAAGGACCAGGGAGGCCTCCATGCTCTGAGATCCCTCAAGTAAACACTGACCGCCTCTCTATCCTACTTTCCACCTGTCTGTTCCAGCCTAGCGCCTGCTGTAACACAATGCTGGGCCAGACTTTCTGCTCCTGCCTCAATTGTCTGGCTCCTTCTCTAAGACTTTATCCTTTCTAAGCCTCAGTCTACATTTTCTGGAAGACGGGATCCCACCTATCTTGTTCACATCATCAAAACGGTGCTAGAAGATAAGGGAAGATTTAGGAAATAATATCCAGGGAGTCAGAACTGTTCCCTGGGCTAATGATTCAGAAGGCATGATTGGTTCATGTAAAAGAAAATACAATTACCCTTTATGGTGGACAGACAAACTATGTGCTATTACATGGAGTGTTTTCCTCTTCCATGAGGAATGAGAAATAGGAACAGGGAGTGTGAGTAACTGCTCCATGGACCCAGACCCCAGGCTGCCTGGCTCCAAGTCACTGCTGTGAATACTGAGTTGGCTCCCTGAACCCTCCAAAAAGGATTCAAAGGAATTTTCTTTTGTTTAGCATAAGAAGGCATGGGTTTCTTCTTTTTTAAAAATATTTTTATTAACAAATATTCACATGCATACAGTCCATACATGGTGCACAGTCAAGGGTTCACATATCATCACATAGTTGTGTATTCTTCACCATGATCATTTTGATATATGACATATGATATATTAAGTGTCAGTCACTGAAATTTTATTTTGTCTCATTTCCCTCTTCCCCCTTTTGGTCAAGAAGGCTTTCTCAATCCCATGATGCTGGGTCCTGGCTCATCCCGGAAGTCCTGTCCCATGTTGCCAGGGAGATTTATAGTCCTCGGAGTCATGTCCCACATAGGGGGAAGGGAAGTGAGTTCACCTGTCAAATTGGCTTAGAAAAAGGCCACATCTGAGCAACAAAACAGTTCTCTGGGGGTGACTCTTAGGCATAATTATAAGTAGGCCTAGCTTATCCTTTGCAGGAATAGGTTTCATAAGGGCAATCCCCATGATTGAGGGTTCAGTCTATCACTCTGCTTGCCCCAGTGCTTGTGAGAATATCAGGAATTCACCAGATGGGGAAGTTAAATATTTCCTCCTTACTCTCCAGTTCCCCAAGGAACGCGAACAGTTTTTAATTCTCTGCTCAAATTACTCTGGAATATATCAAGCCATCATACTATCCTTGACACACCAACAAGATCCCATATCCTAGTCAGGATTCCAAGTAATTATAGTGTTCAAATAAACTGCCCATACAAGTTAAATCAGATAATGTCCAACCCAAAATATTAATTTTTCACTAAATAAACATCTCTTCCTTTGGTCTTACACACAAGTTGAAGTTTTAAAATATGAACCACATCATCCTTTTCCCTGTATTCCAATTTACCTTAGTTCTATCCAGATCTGTAGTGGAAGAGGGACTTTCAATTGCTTCAACTTCTTAAAACAATTCCTTTATTGAGTAGTGCTGACTATCACAGCTTCAGAGCTCTACATCTAAGTCTTAGGTGTCACACAAATACTCGAAGTTTCTGGGAACAACCAAATTATATATAAACAGATCAGTATGTCAGAATTTAGAAATAACAGTTACAACTCCTGAATATATGCGGCTGCTGTAAGAGCTTACATTCTAGGACCCTTTACAATAGGCCCCAATCTGATAGTCCACACTCTCAATTTCAATTCTCCAAGTTTTTATATTACAGTTATTCCATATGAGTGAAGTATTCTGACATTCTATTCAACATATAGTCCTTAAGGCTCATTCACCTAGTTGCATGCATCACAACTTCATTCCTTCTTGCAGCCACTCAGTAGCTCAGTAGACCATTGTATTTATACATCACAGTTTCCCCTTCCTTCTGTCAGTCATTGTACCCTTGGGCCACCTCCATCTATTGTGACTCACAAGCAGTGGCACCATAAACACCAATGTGCGAATGTTCATTCCTGTCTCCACACTCAGTTCCTCCAGGTATATACTGAGCTATGGGGTTGCAGGATCATATGGTGTGATGGTTAAGTTCTGGTGTCAACGTGGTGAAGTGATTATGTCCACTTGTCTGGTCAGGCAAGCACTGGCCTGACTTTGCTGCAAGGATATTTCATTGCTGGTTGATAAACCGAAAAGCTTGTGTATTATCATTATTCAGTTGATTGCATCTGTGGCTGTTTACATTTGTGATCAACTAAAGCATGTCTCACAATGAAATAATCCAATCAGTTGAATGCATTCAAGGAAGAAGAGCAACTTTTTCACTGCTTCTTCAGTCAGTGAGCCTCTCCTGTGGCGTTCATCCAGATCCTTTATTAGAGCTGCCAGCTTCATAGCCTGCCCTTTGGGTTTTGGACTCTTCCATTCTCACAGTTGTGTGAGACACCTTTATAAATCCCAGATTTACAGATAGCTCCTGTTGGTTCTGTTTCTCTAGAGAACAATGACTAATACATATGGTAGCCCCACCTCTATCCTCCTGTAGAACCACCACACTGCCCTACAAGGGACAGCACCTCTCACTTTCCCTACCGAAAGTGAGTAGGTGCATCTCTATCTCTGCATTTTCTCTAGAACTTGTTTCTCTCTGTTCAATTTTAAACAGTTTTATTCAGACATCATACAATCCAACCTAGGTAAATAGCCACCCCTTCACCACCATAATCTATATGAAGACATTTCCTTATCTTCCACAACGAATCCATGCCCCTCTCTCCCATGCCCCCAGCATGTTGACATTTAGTTTTGGCATAATGCCTTTGTCACATTAAGTGGAGACATATTGCAATGTTACTGTTGACTATAGACTTTAGCTTGCATTAATTGTAATTTTTCCTGTTTACCACCCATTTTCAATACCTTGCAATGTTGACACTCATTTATTCTAATTTTTACATTTAATCACAATCATTGTCCATTCTAGGCATTCCTAAGTTATACCATCAGTCTTTATCCTTTATCTTTTTTTTTTTCTGGTTTCATCTCCCTCAATCATATTCACATTCATCCTCATTCAATGTACTTAGGTTATTGTGCTACAATCAGTCAGTATTGTGCTATCCATTTCTGGACTTTCACAATCAATCCTGTTGTACAATCTGTATTCCTTCAGCACCAAATACCAGTCTCTACACTATTTCTATCTCCTGAAAACCTGCGTTTTTAACTTCAACTCTCAAAGTTCACTCATCAATGTTAGTTCATATTAGTGAGACCATACAATATTTGCCCTTTCATTTCTTGTAAATTTCACTCAACATAATGTCCTCAAGGTTCATGCACATTGTTAAATGCTTCATTACTTTATTCTGTCTTACATCTGCATAATATTTCATCATATGTATATATCACAGCTTGTTTAGCCACTCATCCATTGATGGGCATTTAGGCTGTTTCCACCTCTTGGCAATTGTAAATAATACTGCTATTAACATTGGTGTGCAAATGTCCATTTGTGTCCTTGTCTTCAGTTCCTCTGAATATATACTTACTAATGGGATTGCTGGATCATATGGCAATTCTATAATTAGCTTCTTGAGGAACTGCCAAACTGCCTACCAGAGGAATTGTACCATTTTACATTCCCACCAATAGTGAGTAAGTGTTCCTGTTTCTCCACATCCTCTCCAACAGCTGTCGTTTTCAGTTTTTTTTATAATGGTCATTCTAGTGGCTGTCAGATGATCTCATTGTGGTTTAGATTTACATTTCCCTAATAGCCAGTGAGGTTGAGCATCCTTTCATGTACCTTTTAGCCATTTTATTTCCTCTTATGAGAATTGTCTATGTCTGTTGCCCATTCTTTAATTTAGTTGTTTGTCTTTTTGTTGTTGAGTTGAACATTCTCTTTATATATTCTGGATTCTAAACCTTTTCCTGATATGTAGTTTCCAAATATTGTCTCCCATTGAGTAGGCTGCCTTTTTACTTTCCTGACAAAGTTCTCTGATGCACAAAAGTGTTTAACTTTGAGGAGATCCCATTTATCTATTTATTTTGTCAATGCTTGTGCTTTGGGTATAAGGTCTAGGAAACTGCTTCCCCTTATAAGATTTATAAGATATTTCCCTGGATTTTTGTTAAAAGTCTTAGGTCTTAGCTCTAATGTTTAGGTCTTAAAGCTTTTTGTATAATTTTTGTATAAGTTGTGAGATATGGGTCTTCTTTCATTCCTTTGCATATGTATATCTAGTTCTTCAAACACCATTCATTGAAGAGATTTCTCTGTCCCAGGTGGGTTGGCTTTACCACCTTATTAAAGGTCAGTGGATGAGAGGGTCTATTTCTGAACATTCAGTTTGATTCCATTGGTCAGTATATGTATCTTTATGTCAGTACCATGCTGTTTTGACCACTGTAGCTTTGTAGTATGCTTTACAGTCAGGTAGTGTGAAATTTACTGCTTCATTTTACTTTCTCAAGATATTTTAGCTATTTGGGCACCCTACCCTTCTAAATAAATTTGGTAATTGGTTTTTCTATTTCTGTAAAGTAAGTTGTTGGGATTTTAATTGGCATGGCATTGAATCTATAAATCAATTTGGGTAGAATTGGCATATTAGCTACATTTAGTCTTCCAATCCATGATCACGGTATGCCCTTTCATTTCTTTAGGACTTCCATGATTTCTTTTAGTAATTTCTCATAATTTTCTGTATATAAGTCTTTTGTATCCTTAGTTAACTTTATTCCTAAATATTTGCTTCTTTTGGTTGCTATTGTAAATGGAATTTTTTTCTTGATTTCTTCCTCAGGTTGCTCATCAATTGTGTGTAGAAACACTACTGATTTGGGGGCAGTGATCTTGTTCCCTGCCACTTTGCTGTACTCATTTATTAGCTCTAGTAACTCTTCTGTAGATTTTTGGGGGATTTTTGATCTATAGTATCATGCCATCTGCAAACAGTGAGGGTTTTACTTCTTCCTTTTCAATTTGAATGACATTTATTTCTTTTCTTGTCTAATTGTTCTGGCTAGAACTTCCAGCACACTGCTGAATAACAGTGGTGACAGTGGGCATCCTTGTCTTGTCCCTAATTTTAGAGGGAAAGCTTTCGGTCTTTCATGATTGAGGATGACGTAAGCTGTGGGTTTTTCATGTATTTGCTTTACCATGTTGAGGAAATTCCCTTCTGTCCTAGTCTGCAAAAGCTGCAGGTTTGTGATATACCAGAAACAGAATGACTTTTAAAAAAAGGGAATTTATTAAGTTTCACATTTACAGTTCTAAAGCCATGAAAATGTCCAAATTAAGGAATCCAGAGAAAGATATCTTGGTTCAAGAAGGCTGATGATGTTTGAATTTTCTCTTTCAACTGGGAGGGCACATGGCAACATCTGCTAGCTTTCTCTCCCCATTTCATAAGGCTTCCCTAGGGGCACTTTCCTTCTGCTCCAAAGGACTCTAGCTGTGTGGGCTCTGTTGGTTCTTGTGGCTCTGTTGGTTCTGGTTGTTCTGAAGTATTTTCCAAAATGATTCCTTCTTAATGGGCTCCAGTAAGCAAACCCACCTTGAATGGTAGAGGCACATCTCCATGGAAACACTCTAATTAAAAATAAGTGGGCCATATCTCCATGAAAACAATCAAAAAGATTCCACCCAGCAATATTGAATGAGGATTAAGGGACATGGCTTTTCTGGAGTAGATAGCAGCTTCAAACCAGCACCCCTTCTATTCCTATCCTTTGAACTGTTTTCATCAAGAAAGGATGTTAAACTTTGTCAATTGCCTTTTCTGCATCAATCAAGATGATTCTGATTTTTATGCTTGGATTTGGTGAGATGGTGTATCACTTTTGTTGATTCTGTGTTGAAATAGCCTTGCATATCTGGAATAAATCTTTCTTGGTCATGGTATAGAATTCTTTTAATGTGCTACTGGATTTGATTTGCAAGAATTTTCTTGAGGATTTTTGCATATATATTCACTAAAGAAATTGATCTGTCATTTTGTTTTCTTGTAGCATCTTTGTCTGGCTTTGGTATTAGGGTGATGTTCGCCTCATAGAATGAGTTGGGTAGCTTTCTCTTCTCTTCAATTTTTTTGAAGAGTTTGAGCAGGATGGGTACTAATTATTTCTTGAATGCTTGGTAGAACTCACATGTGAAGCCATCTGGTCCTAAACTTTTTATCTTGGGAGCTTCTTGATGACTGTTTCAATCTCTTTACTTGTGATTGGTTTGTTGGGGTCATCTATTTGTTCTCTAGTCAATGTTGGTTGTTCATGCCTTTCTAGGA
The DNA here is from genome assembly GCA_004026745.1 of Myrmecophaga tridactyla. Taxonomy (NCBI): domain Eukaryota; kingdom Metazoa; phylum Chordata; class Mammalia; order Pilosa; family Myrmecophagidae; genus Myrmecophaga; species Myrmecophaga tridactyla. The sequence goes on from PVIY010034229.1 coordinate 14,338, forward strand.
AGTTTTCTGTTTCATCTACGTTGTCTAGTTTATTAGCACATACTTGCTCATGGTATCCCCTCATTACCTCATTTATTTCTGCATGGTCAGTGTTATGTCTCCTCTTCCATTTCTCATTCCATGGATTTTATTGATTTTCTCAAAGAACTAACTCCTGGTTTTTGTTGCTTTTTAAAATTGTTTTCATTCTAAACCTCATTTATTTCTACTCTAATCTTCATTATTTCTTTCCTTTTATTTGCTTTGGAGTTAGTATGCTGTTATTTCTCTATTTCTTTCAAGTGAACAGTTAATTCCTAGATTTTTGGTCTTTATTCTTTTTTAACATTAGGCATTTAATGTAATATATTTCCCTCTCATCACTGCCTTTGCTGCATCCCATAAATTTTGATATATTTGGCTTTCATTTTCATTTGCCTCAAGATGCTTATGATTTCTCTTGCAATTTCTTCCTTGACCCACTGATTGCTTAAGAGTGTGTTGTCTACCCACCATATATTTGTGAATATTCTGGCCCTCTGTCTGTTGTTGATTTTCAACTTCATTCCATTATGATCTGAGAATGTGTTTCAGATGATTTCAATCTTTTTAAATTTATTGAGACTTGCTTTGCGACTCAGCATATGGTCTACACTTGAGAATGATCCATGAGTACTTGAGAAAAAGTTGTATCCTGTGATTGTGTGGTGTAATGTTCTATAAATGTCTGTTAAGTTTAGTTCATTTATCAGATTATTCAAAATCTCTGTTTCTTTATTAATCCTCAGTCTAGCTATTCTATCCATTGATGAGAGTGTGGAATTGAAGTCTCCAAATGTTATGATAGAGGTGTCTACTTTTCCCTTCAGTGTTGTCAGTGTTTGCCTCATATATTTTGGAGAGTTCTGGCTCAGTGCATATTTATGATTGTCATGTCTTCTTGTTGAATTGTTCCTTTTACTAATAGTTAGTGTCCTTTCCCTTTTAATTATTTTATCTTTGAAGAACAATTTGTTGGATATTAGTGTAGCTCTGCCTGCTCTTTTCTAACTGTTGTCTGAATGAAATATCTTTTCCCAACCTTTCACTTTCAACCTATTTTGTCACTGAGTCTAAAGTGAGTCTCCTGTAAACAGCATATAGATGGGTCCTGTTTTTTAATCTATACTGCCAGTCTATGTCTTTTGGTTGGGGAGTTTAATCCATTAACATTAAATGTTATTACTGTAAAGGTTGTACTTTATGCTACCATTTTTTTCTTTTGTGTTTTGTATGTCATATCTAATATTTTTCTTTCACTTTTATTGATAATCTTCATTTCTACACTATTCTCCAGACTTCTCTCTACTACATTTTCTTATTTGCCTATAGTGCTCCTTTTAGTATTTGTTGGAGAGCTAGTCTCTTTGCTACTAATTCTCCCAGTGAATGTTTGTCTGAAAATATTTTAATCATCACTCATTTTTGAAGGGCAGTTTTCCTTGATAAAATCCTTGGTTGGCAGTTTTTCTCTTTTAGAATCTTAAACATATTATACCACAGCCTTCTCACCACCATGGTTTCTGTTGAGAAATCCACACATAGGGTTATTGAGCTTCCTTACATGTGATGGATTGCTTTTCTCTTGCTGCTTTCAAAATTCTCTTTTTCTTTGACATTTGACAATTTGAGTAGTAAGTGTCTTGGAGCATGTCTATTTGGACCTATTCTCTTTGGCATATGCTGTACTTCTTGGATGTGTAATTTAATGTCTTTCATAAGAGATGGGAAATTTTCACTGATTATTTCCTCCATTACTCTTTTTTCTCCTTTTCCCTTCTCTTCTTTCTGGAATACCCACAGACATGTATATTCATGAACTTCATGTTGTCATTCAATTCCCTGAGACCCTGCTCATATTTTCCCAAAGTTTTCCCTATATTTTCTTTTCTGCACCATATTTCAGATGTCCAATCCTCTAGTTCACTAATCCTTTGTCTGCCTCTTCAAATCTATCGTTTTAGGTTTCCATTTTTTTAAATCTCTTCTATTTTGCCTTCCATTCCCATAAGTTCTGCAATTTGTTTTATCAAACTTTTGAGTTTTTATTTATGTTCACCCAATGTCTTCTTCATATCCTCCCTCAGCTCATTGATCTGATTTTTTATGAGATTTTGCATGTCTCTTCAAACATCCTGAATTAGTTGTTTCAACTCCTATACGTCATTCAAGTATTGGTTTGTTCCTTTGGGCCATATCTTTGATTTCCCTAGTATGACTCATTATTTTTGATGGCATCTAGGTATTTGAACTCCTTAATTAGTTTCTTCTGGAGGTTGAGTTAACCTAGGATTTTCTTGCTGGATGGCTTTCTTCTATATCTGTTCTTTGACATTTTGTTTAACTTAATCTAGACATCTAGCATAGTTTCTATTTAACTGATCAGAATTTTTCAGTGCTTTTTCTTTCCCTGCCTATATGAAGTCTTTCTTTTTAAGGAGGATTTCCTCAGATATTGTATACCCCAGTCAGATTTTCTCAGATCAGACAGCCCCCACTTCTCACAAGGAAAGAGTAGCCAGTGTCAGTTTCCCTTGGAGTGAGACCCAGAAGGTTGTCAGTCTTTCCTATGAAGATCTAGACTGAGCTTTTCCTATCCTTCCCAGTATGTGGTGTTTATCTGGCTGTGGCTTCCCACCAGCTTAAAGTGATACAGTGCCCAATTTCATCAGACTCTCTGCCAGTGTGTGGTTGAGACAGAAGTGAGGGAGTAGGATGGTTTTGATTGCTTCTGTTTGCCAGTCCCTGGGGCCTGAATTTCTTGAATGAGGGATTATAATTGGTTTGGCCCTCTCCTCCCTTTTCATGGGGAAGATACACCCTTTAGGGAATTAATTCCTTTCACCTTACTAGTTACTTCTTCTCTGAGACAACCTTTAGTTCTACACCTTCCTGGGACAGGGCTGGAGCCTAAGAGGGCTTCTAGTTCTATCTAATGAGTGCTAAGAAGTAAAAAACAAGCAAAAAGCCTTTTCAGGGCCAGATGCCTGGTCCTCACGTTTGTCAGTCAAGAGCTTGAATTGGTACCTGGTTCTATGTATCTCCAGCCTCTATGTGCCCTCTTTTCTTGGGGTCCAGCCATTTTCCAGAATTTTGTGCTGTCCAACTAAAAAATTCTCTGTTTGTTTGCTTTTTCCATCAGATGCACCACCTTTCTGCTGAGGTAGGGACTCGTAGTACCTTTAGTGATTATTCCAGATTTATCTGTGCTGGGGGCCTATTTTGAGTAGTCAAAATTTGTTAATTAATTCTACAGTTGGAGCTTGGTTGAGCTAAGCAGTTGATACTTTAAAAAGACTTAAAAAAAAGTCTTTTTCCTTTCCCCTTGGAGAACCAGCCTGCCATGCCCATGTGGGAGGGGCACCAGTCTCCATGGCTTGGGATACTTACAGTTTTATGTGGGATCTTAGCCATTTCACCTGGTCCAGACAGGTCTACACTGTGTGTCTGATCACTAATGTTCCCCCAGCAGTTGCTCTGTACTGTTCTTGGCTATTTACTAGATGTCCTGCAGGACAAACTAAATTCTACACCTCACTATGTTGCCATCTTGCCCCACCTCTTAAGACATGGATATTAATATTTGTTATTGGTGTCCACAGCTTCATTATTGTTTGGGATGCAAAACTTATCCCATCCTGGCTAGAGGGTCTCCTGCTAGTGGGAGGGAAGACTATTGGCTTGGTTTTGTGCCTACTGGGCCAAGTAGAGAGGTCTTTGTCTTGGATTTCTATCATGTCAGCTTTGCACCAGGTCCCCACTCTCTGGGCCATAACCAGAGAAGACACATAACCAGGAGATGGAAGTGGCAGGAAGCAGTCCTTGTGGACACCAAGGGCACTGTGATGCTGACCATCACAATCTTCTGATTTTTCTGGGGCAGATGGCCTCAGTCCCAGGGGCTGAATGGGATACAGAGTTTGTCCCCCCAGGAAGGACCTCTTGGACAAATTCTTGACTTACTTTGATCTTCTGAAATTATTTGAACTTGCTCATAGTCTTCTGGTGTTTCCTCCTCCAGGTGATATTTGTCCATCAATTTTCAGATCATGTCTGGAAGTCTGTTTTGGCTAGTCAGCTGGGGTGCCTGGGAGACAGGCCATCAGGGCATGGGTCCTGCAGCTGGATCTCACAAGGACAGAAGCTGGGGATACTCTGGAGCTGTCTCAGTAGGGGGCATAGGGTTCCAAGACTCCAGTCAGGCCTGGGTATACAGGAGCCCCACTGCCCTCTCCTGCTCCCCTGGGAGACCTCCAAGGAATGAAGGTGTTTTTCCAATCATTCCTTCTCCATCTTATACAAGAACTGCATGTCTGTCTCATGACTCCTTCCCTTAGGGCAAAGCCCCTTTCTTCTGGGTCCTCAGCCTGCTCAGCTATAAGAGGGTGCTGAAAACAGATATGACCAAAGGTACTGCCAGCTCCTCCCACCACATCTTAGGCATCTCTTTGGCCCCAGGATCTGTCCTTATGAACAGGCCCCTCCACAATAACAATATGAGTGACTCTGAGAGCAGACATCTAGTCCAAGCTGGATATTAGAGAGGAGGGGGAGCTGGATACCCACAGGCCTATTACATGCCAGGCCTGTGGTGGTTCAAGGGACACACTCCAGCTGCCTCATCCCAAATTAGCCTGAGCACAAGCAGGGCTCAGACAAGGGCTCATACAAGTGACAGCTTAGTTACAACCACCCAAGCTCGAAGTGAGAAGTGAAGTGCAGAGCATGGCAGGTAAATAACATGACACCTCAGGTAGCGCGTATGCATGTGGGGGTTGGGGTGGCTCAATCTATAGGTCTATCCAGAATCTGGTCCCTTTATGGCCACTTCTTTTGCCCTCCTCTCCCCACCCAGGTGGCAGCAGCCCCAACTTGCTTCCATGGGTCTACTCTAACCAGGATCCAATGTGACCCAGCTCCTGAGGTCTCTCTGAATAAACTCATGACTGTTGACCCCTGCTCCTTCACCTCTGACCTCCTGACTGCCCCTCAGTTGGGCCAAGCACATGTCCAGCTTAGGGTTTTCCAGGCTGTCCCCTCTCTCCCCTCCTCCTAAGGGCTGCTTCAAATCTACGTGCACCATCTTCAACCCTGCTTGCCATTGAACACCTGCCTTTGTTCCTTCCAGATCTGCTTGAGTGTCTGCCCTTTCCAACCCACTAGTCTGTCAGCTCCAGGAGGTTGGGGAAGGAATATATCAAGTGTTCCACATTAGCCGTCTGACCAGTAAGGGGTACCCAGGAATGGCCACTCACCCGGCTCACTAGGATGTTCTTATAAATGGTGCCATTGTCCTCATCCAGATTGACGTGGATGATGCAACAGTCACCCACTTGCTTCTTATAGAGCAGCAGTGAGTCCGAAGGTCTGTGGGTGATCAGAGGGGCCCCAGTTGGGGTTGGGCTGAGGAGGAGGTAGTGCCACTGGAGGCTGAGGTGTTACTGAATGACTCCAGGCACAACAGGGAGGTCAATTCCTCTAATGCAGGGGACAGTGAAATCAGGTTCAGTACCAAAGCCTGCAGGACACCCTTGGCTGATCACGGGTTTCAGGAGAGTTGAGAAGCTTTAACCAGTTGGGACTCCTAGACCACCCCCCTGCCCTTGTAGATGGAGAGGACATGGGCACTTGAAGGGGAAGTAAGGGGACAGACCTTCAGGGAAAAGAAGCAAATAGATACCTGCTTCTCCTGGCTATCAGGCATTCAGTCACAAGACCCATGATGATTTCCAGATCAAGTTTGGAGGTATCAGCAACATGTCCAGTAAGTGAGGCAGCTGCATTCCTACCACTGAGGTCATGGCCATTCTGGAGCTGGACAGTGGACTGGGAGGTGCTGCTGCTCACGAACTTGGCAATGGGTTCCTGGTGGCTGAATGGAAGAGCAGCTTACCTGGGACTTATGCCAGGGACACAGTCCATACCCTTCACACCCACTGCCCTCTGGGTCCAAGGCACCTGAATGATCACTCAGCATCTCCTATTTTCATCAAGGGACACCATGGCCCAGAAGGTTGCAGGACTTGACACTGTTACAGGGCTGATCAGGAGTAGAGGGGGGATGCAAAACTAAACTGTTGGATGTCCTCAGTCTGCACTTAGCCCTTAGGGACACTGAGCCCTGCCTGAAGCAGCCAGACTTGTCCACCCTGTGATTGGGAACTCACTAGGAGCTCCAAGGCTTGAGAAAAGCTGCGGGGCTGGGGCCTGGAGTGCATTACTGGCCTACAGGGCTGGGGACTCCCAAACACAGGAAGGATGGTAGCTATAGAGTAGAGGGCTGCTGTGAGGCTCTCAGAAGCCAAGCTCAGGGCTCTCTCCCAATCTGATTGGAAGGAGAAGACAGAAGCCCCTGAGACTTCCAGGCCTCAGGTCTGATGCAGATCCAGAGCCACGGCTGCAGACTGTCTGGGCCTGGCCTGTAGGGAGGGTGCCCCCTGCTGCTGCCCACTTTCTGCTCTGGACTTAACATTCAGACTTGTTGAGTTGTTCAATGGCCCCAAACCAATCCCCTAATTACTTCGTGGACAAAGAGCGGGTATAAGTACATCCCACCTGGAAAAGCAGTATGACCTGGTATTCTTGGGGCCAAAGAGAAGGAAAGAATTGAGAGAAAGCCAAAGTGGGCTTGCTGGGTGGGATATGGGCTACTGCCAGGGTCAGAGTCTTTCTTTGTGGGGGGCCCCCTCCTCCCCTGCACTCTAATCCAAGACCTATCAGTTCTCAACATAGGATTCTCATAGTCCCTTCTCCAGGAAAATGTCCTTGATGCCACCTCCTCTCCATCCTCTGTAGAGTAGGTCAACCTCATCTTGTGAATTAAACTCTTCCTATGGAAAAATTGAAGGTGGATGGAACCCCCTCCCACCTGCACCCTACCACAGCAATGATGCCACCAGCTTCTCACCTTCTATATTATTTCACAACTGATCAATCTTCCCTGCAAGACAGACAGCCCATGTCCAGAAGAGACCAGAAGAGATCTCCCAGGCCCTGACCAGTGCCCTCACCCCTTCTTCTGCTGCATTATTGGGAGGTCCACCAGGGGCAGGCCAGCACACCCAGGACTTAGACTTATTCAGGGATCTGTGCAGAATCAGAGGACCCAGGACAGAGTTGTAGGGACCTTCAAGCCTAACCATCTCTGCTGACAGATAGGGAGATTTTGAGGTCAAGCAGGAAGGGACTCTTCAGCTTTTCATGTACTGGTACCAAGAGGGGCCAACTTCACTCTTCCCCAGTGGTCACACCTGAGGTAGAGGCTGTTCCCAGCTCAGCCACCATCTTATGCAGTTGAGAAGTCAAGAGGGGCTATGCAAAAGGGACAAGAGCTGTGGTGGGTTTTTCCTACATTCTGCTCCCTAATCTGGAAGGGGGACATGATTCTCCAGCTCCCAGGGATGCAATGAGACTCCTATGGATGAGCTGTACCTAACCCATATTCCTCCTCACTCTCTGTCCCTGACTCAGGGGGTTATGTGGCTCCAGCTGAGCAAGATGAAGGTGGGCATTGCAGTCCAGGTCTGAGCCAGACATGGTGAGCTGTGGAAAGACCACCAGCTGCTTGGGACAGGGAAGATTCTTGGAAGACTGGTGCAGCCAGATGCTGAAGAAGGAGGAGGTGGTGCTGGGGATGGTGGGGTAGGCTTCACCAACACTAGGGCCTGTGCTGGGAATGGCAGTCCTGGTCTCTAGTATGGTGCTAGAAAAGAGCCTCCCTTGTAGGATTTCCTCTACCTATATTCTGACATAATTCTCTGTCTCTCCCTCTTGGCTGCTTTCTACTGGAACTTCATGAGTTGGGCTGGGTTGCTGGGAGGTGTTGGGTTGCCTTTGATGGCTTGGTGTTAGCACACAGTAGGAGCTTTTTAAATATCTGACCCATGAGGCAGTCAGCCTTTCCAAGGCCCTTATGGACCTCCAAACCTGCCTAATGCCCCAAGGTACTGCCATATTCACCTTGTGCCATATATAGGTCTCTTCACACTGCTACTGTCCTCCGCAAGGGAAGGGGTACAGCTGACCTCAACCTTCCAGGAGCAGGACAGGAGGATTGATTTAAAAACACATGTCTAGTAGGTTACTCACCAAATCTCCTGCGCTGGTTTGAAAGGATTTATGCACCCTAGAAAAGCCATGTTTTAATCCTAATCAATCTTTTGGGAACAACCATTTCTTCTAATCCCTATTCAGTACTATAGATTGGAAACCTGATTAGGTTATCTTCATGGAGATGTGACTCACCCAATTGTGGGCATTAACTTTTGAATAGAGGGAGATATGACTCCATCCATTCCAGGTGGGCCTTGATTACTTTACTGAAATCCTTTAAAAGAGGAAGCATTTTGGAGAAGGCTTGAGAATGATGAGAGCAGTAGAGACATGAGAACTACAGAGTCCACCAGCCAGCAACCTTTTCAGATAAAGGAGAACACCCTTGGGGGAGCTTCATGAGGCAAGAGGCTTAGAGAGGAAGCAAGAAGATGTCACCATGTTTGCCATGTTCATCTTTCCAGTTGAGAGAGAAACCCTGAACTTCATTGGCCTTTCTTGAGTGAAGGTAACCTCTTGTTGGTACCTTAATTTGGACATTTTTATATACTCGCTTTAATTGGGATATTTTTCTCAGCCTTAGAATTGTAGACTAGCAACTTATTAAACTTCCCTTTTTAAAAGTCATTTCATTTCTGGTATATTGCATTCTGGCAGCTAGCAAACTATAATACCTCCTGATATGGGTCTGCAGCTGAGGAATGGGGGAAGCAGAGCTGGGATGGGGCCATAGTAGGGACTGGTTCTCTAATGGGCTCTCTCTGATCCCCCATGCTACCCTCTACATCCAGAGACCCAGCACCCCAGACACAGCTGACTCCAACCCTCCTGCCCAGGGATACCTTCTAGCCTTGGCCTCCATTGGGCATGATAGATGTGTGGGCCCAAAACTATGTACAGCCCCTCCCTGCCACAACCCCCACACTCCTGGTGCTGATCTGGGTAAGAGGTGATCCTCTCCCCTCACCCAAAATCTATGGCATTTTGGATGACACGCACCAAAAAAGTCAAAATGAGGGGGGATAGGTCCATATCTATAGGAGACCATGATAGTGTCACATCTTATTTCTGGGTACACCACTTGCTAATAATGTCTAGTGTTACTGTTGGATTCACTGGCTAGAATGGAAGCCCAGGATAGCAGAATTTCTGTCTGCTATGTTCCCTGAACTTATCTAAGAGACCAAAAATGTGTCAGCACATGGCAGAGACTTCATTTATGGTTGATAAATGAATGAATGAGCCATAAACTGCACCTTCCCAGATATGTGAGTAGGTTTGGGGAACACTGCCAATCCCCAGTGATCCAAGCTAATTATACCCAGGAAAGTTCACACTCAATAGAATTTCAAATCCCTTTTATAAATATAAAAGGAGGTATCCCAAAAGTCACACTCTTGGTGTAGGGTGAGGCAGAGCTTCTGCCTGGGTGAAGAGGTAAGTGCTACATATGGACCATACCTGCTCCTTTGTCCACACTTTAGCAGAGGCAGAAACCACAGATGCTCTTTCCATGGCTTCTCCCATTTAGTCCTGACAATCTTCTACTACTCCACTTTTCAGAGAAGCAAATTGAGGCTAGAAGCCGCAGTGAACTTCCCCATACATGAGCTAGTGGATGGCATAGTCATCACTGTGCCATTGTGAGAGAGGAGGGCTCACCTTTCAAGCATCTGGTCCAGGACCTGTCAGGTTGAGGCAAAGGCCCTGTAGGTGTCCAGGAAGTTGGTGATATAGGTGCCTGTCTCACCTGCCTGCCCTGATGGGCTGTGTATTGCAAGTCTCAGAAGCTCAGGGCTAACATATATTCACACAGGGTAGGACAAAGGAATGAAATGCAGCCAATGAGTGTGCAGTGTCATGCCAGAGAGCTCTAAACTCCTCCTCAGAATTATCAGACCCCATACCTCTGCCACTCATGGAGGGATCTGCCTCCTGGCTCTGCTGTGCCCTGAGCCCTCAGACTGTGGGGGCTCTTCTGAGCAATGGAGACAACCACTATACCTCTCCAGCAGGGTGACCATGGGATGAGAAGGAAGAAGGTACACAGAAGCCCAGCATGGTGCCAGGCAGACAAAAAGTGCCCTGGGAGCAAGACCTGATGTAATACTTGTCATACCATGGTACCCAAAAGCTTCAACAAATACTGAAGGGGAAAACCATGTAGAAAACCTATGTGAGACCTGCTGGGAGGCTCAGAGTACCTGTTAGAGGGCCACATTCAGCAGAGGGTGAAGTCATCCTGAACTAGGGTGGGGTGGGGACCAGAAAGCCAGCAGAAGGGAAAACATGAATAGAGAGGGTGGTTTAACCTCTTTGGGTTCCAAACACCTAGAGTAGAGTTTGAACACATCTGATGTCAAATATCCTCCAGATTTTACAGCAGTAGAGACTCAAGCCCAAGGAAAGGTTCAAGCAGGGAGTGCTCCATCAGAGCTGAGAATCTCCAACTACTGTAGTCAAACTCCTGATTATTCCCTTAGGCCATGAGCCTGGAGAAAGCCAGCACATCTTCACCACAGGGGAGATTTCATACCCTCAGCATTCCTGACTCTTCTACTGGGCTTCATGGTCCTGCCCTGGGGGTAACCCCTGATCCCTCAGTCTGGAGCCCAGCTCGGATGGGAGGTCCAATTGAGATGGAAATGGAGCAACTCCTTCTCTTCATCACGACAGGCCACAGAGATAACCAGTGATTTGGGTGACCACAGGAACTGGAATTTTTTTTTTTTGAGGTGGGGTGCATTTTCTAGCAACCGAACCTGGGTCTCCTGCATGGAAGGCAAGTATTCTACCACTAAACCACCTGTGCATCACAAGGGAATTGGAATTTAAGGATCAGGCTATGCTGATTCTCCACAGACCCTGACCCATCTCCAGAAGCCCATCCTAGCAAGACTGAGTCCAGCTCCCTGCTTCTTCAGCATTGAAGGAGCAGAAGAAACAGTTCAGGTTGGGGAGAGAGGCCCAGCCCTTCCTGGGTTGCCCACTACTGGTCTTCTCCACTTTCCATTCATGACCAGATTCTGATTGCCAGGTAGGCAGGTCACATGGACGACAGACTTAGGATGGGTAATTGTTGGTGACAGCTGAGGGGGAGAGTGTTCTAGTCAACAACCAGGTTTGAAGAGGGAGTGTCAGGTACTCCAGAATTTTCTGATTTCTCATTCTTAAAGCAAATTCTATGGCAGGGTGTTCAACCCAGGCCTAGGAGGCTCTAAACCTAACTGACTTTCTGGTCTATTTATTCCTGGGCCTTGAGTAAATTCTGATTATTCTCTGCACCTTAGTTTCCAATTTTTTACTGAGGGGTTGACCATGGAGATGAAAAAGTACCTGTCCAGAGAGGATAGGCTTCCCATCTTCCCTATAATGATGAGGTGTGGGCAGTGGCATGTGGCACTCCTACCACTGTTGATGGGGTAAGAGGGCCTGAGCAAGACATCACCTGGAACCTATCGTCATCCTCAGCTTGGGTCACTACTCGCCTGGGTCACTACCCTAGAGTGGGGCCCAGGATTCTCAGTGGTTGTCTGCTATGGCCATTCACTGTACGGTGCAGCAACCCACTGCTGGGCTCTAGGCCTATCCCCTGCCCTCACTGGGCCCAGGGTGCAAGGCATCTCACTGCCGCCTTCCACAGAAAGTGTGACTCCCAGGGTCTATGCCATGCAGGCTGCTGGGGTTCTGATTGGCTGCTGGGAGTAAGATTCTGAGCAAATTCTCAGGAATATCCTCAGCTATGCCTGTACTCTTCCATCTCCCATGCTGCTCTATACTTCAGGCACTGTCAGGACCTACCCCCAATGATTCCCCAGATCTTGTCTTACTTAGGTTCCACCCAGACCCTCTATCTCTCCTGGGAAATACCCACATGACCAACTGGCAGGTGTGAGGAGCTGGCTTCAGGGATTCACTGGCACACTGCCCTTCCTAACAAGTTTTCAATCAGCAGATGGTTTTGCTCATGGGAAATTTCAAGTACAAAATGCCTGTCCCTCACAGCCACATGCTCTGACCCCCAATGCCCCTGGGGGTTGGGGCCAAACCAAAGTCAGCCAGCCAAGGCCTAGCTAGCACTGGCCCTGGTAAGAATGAGAGCTTGGTAACATGGGCACACTGAAATACTTTACTCCCTCACCTACCAAGGTCCCCAGATGCCACCCAGAGAGCTTGGCTGGGAAGATGGTCAAGGTCAGGATGATCTAGAAGTTGGCAGTAGTTCCTGAGTTGAGCAGAAGAGAAGGCTAGGCAGCCTCTTTGTTCTCTTCTACCCCATTCCCCCTCCTTCCTGACAGGATCCTAGAAGCCAAGTTCTAGTGGGTCCAAAGGTTCTCACTGGTGTCAGGTTCTCACTGAGTTGGAGGGGACAAAAGAGGAGAGCCCAACTTCCAGGATGAATGTGTGTTGGAGACAGTGACTGCTGTTGGGGAGCCCATCCTGGGCACTCCAATTTTGGCCCAGGCAGCAAAATACCAAGGTCCCAGCCTGGAAGGTGGAACCCCAGAACTCCACTCTCACCCTTCTGGTCATCCAGAGCCACGGCTGCGTTGTTCTGCGTTGAATGTTCCCTGGGCCAGGCAGCTTTCCAAAGGCCCACACTCTTCAGCCATCATCTTCATGTCCCCTACTCCAATCTCCCAAACCCTCATGAGGTTGAGTACAAGACCCCACTTTCATTCAAGGAAACAGGCTCTGAGAAGTGACCATATTTGGCTGTCTGAACAGGATAATTTGAAACCTAATTGTGGGTTTGCATCAAATCCATCTGACTCAAATTCTTTGCACTGACCCAGGACCCATAAAAGTGGCCTCTAACCTCAGCCTTGAGAGGATGAGTGGGTGACAGGGAAGACCAATGCAGCAGGGAGATTTCTGTGGTGGGCAGGGGTATGGCCTGCTCCATGAGAGTAGAAAACACTCA
>PVIY010034230.1:0-27377 GCA_004026745.1 Myrmecophaga tridactyla
TGAAACAGGAAGCCAGGAGAAGAAGCTAGCAGATGACGCTGTGTTCGCCATGTGCCCATCCAGATGAGAGAGGAACACTGACCATGTTCACCATGTGCCCTTCCACTTGCGAGAAACCCTGAACTTCATCACCCTTCTTGAACCAAGGTATCTTTCCATGGATGCCTCAGATTGGACATTTCAATAGACTTGTTTAATTGGGACATTTTCTCAGCCTTAGAACTGTAAACTAGCAACTTATTAAATTCTCCTTTTCAAAGCCATTCTGTTTCTGGTATATTGCATTCTGGCAGCTAGCAAACTAAAACAAAAACCCCCAACTTTTATCTATAATAATGAAAGATTGTCTAGCACAGCCCTTAACCATACATGTTCTATATTTTGACTCTGCTAGATTCAAATACAGCTTTGACTACTTAAGTAACCTTGGCTAAATTACTTAATTTCACTAATCCCCATTTCCTCATTAGTAAAATTGAAAAAGTATAGTGCCTAATTCATTTAATAAACATTTAAATAAAGCATATATAAATATATGTATGTAAAATTCTAGAAAAAGTGCCTAGCACTAATAAACATTCTATAAATGTTACTTATTTGTCATACTGCACCATGGTCATTTACTTTTGTATCTGTCTCCCTGGGGAAAATGTCCTTGAGGACAGAGAGTGTGGCATTAATCAAATCATCCTCAGCAACCACCAACCATGCCTCACACAGAAAACAAACTCAGCCATAGACCTAACTACCAGAATATGCCATCATCTTCTAATGAGAAGTCATATATCCATGAACCCAAAACAATTCAGTAAACATAGGCTTGGTTCCAGGTTAGACAATGAAGGAGTAAAACTTCTGTTACTGCTTTTAATCTCAATTCCATGTGTTTCTTTCATAACCAAATTTGTTACCTTAAAATTACAAACTAAATCACATGAGATATAAAGGAGATTTGTACTTAGAAAAATAAACAGATGCAGGTTTTTTTTTCCTAACATCTGAGCTGAATTTTAACAATATATGTTTTACGCATATGCCATAACATAAAACATAACAATATATGTTTTAAGGTGCAGTAGAATTATTTTTTTATCTGACAATATATTCTAAGCATAGGCTTCAACTCCAAAGGCGATATAACCACTACAAAATTTGGGGTTTGACAATGTTAGATGATGAAACTTTAAGTAACAGAGTCTCTCTGAAGAATAATTTATGCAACTTGGAGATTTTCCAAAAAAACCTCATATGATAATTAACCAATGATACGGACATCTGCTTTCCCTAAAGATCTAGAAGTGAATATATGTGAAGGTTAAGATAATTGGATGAGCAACAATTTAAAATATAACTGTAATGAGGGGAAATTATATTTAAACTTCTCTGGGAAATGACAAATTTCTTAAATAGATGAAATTAATGAGATTAAAAAATTATAAATCTATCTAGATTTTAAAGTGATTTCAAAGGTTTAACTTTAGGAGGAAAACCAAAAAGAAGTATATATAAAACCTTATCCATAATATACAATATCGTATTTAATGATAGCTACTCTCCTTCAGTTGCAGCTAAATTAAACTGAAGTAGCAAGAATATTCATGAAGAAAAGATCTAAATGTAGTCTATTGAAAGTAGCTATTGTATCTAATTTTACTAATCATTACTCCATTTCTTCTCTTTTTTAATACACTCTATGAATTATTTTTTTAATCTACCATATAGAGGAAGTTTTACAGTAAATGGGTTTAGCAATGCAATTACAAGTAAAATTGAATTGTGAGCCATAATTGTCATGAGCATTTAGAAAGAGAGTTATTTAATTCAATAATATAACAGATGATAAAGAGAGGGAAGCAGCAAAGTACTGAGAGTTTGTACATATTTAGAGTAACAGATATCCCATGTTGAATACTTCTGCAATAGAATGAAATTAAAATGATGTTATTACTGGAGCATCCAAAGCTAAACATGCCTGGTTTCCCCAGACTAGTTGGTGCCTTAAAATATTCCCAAAATATTACGACCATTAGGAACCTACATTCTGTCTCCTTGATATAAATATTCTGTTTGTTTTTAATTTTTTATTTAAAAGCAACAAAGAATTATGATTGTGGTAGCAGATTAGGTAATTTATATTAACCCTCCTGAAGAAAATTCAAAAACTATAGGAAGGCAAAGACAGTCAAGCAATTAGTAAAAAAATTTCCAAGATCCAGGAGAAGACAAAAATCCAGATAAGAGCTCAATATTTGAAAGTTTTTCAATTTTGGAGTGTTGTTAATTCCAAGAAATTTTGAGCACATCAATTGACCTTATCCTTGCTGAAGGGATAAAGATGAGAGAACTTGGCAACAAAACTGTAGGAGGTCTCAGTGAAATCCTTGAACTTGTTTGGGATCCCATGAGATTATGCCCTTATGATGCACTAAACTAGAATTACACTGGTTTTCCCAATGTTTGCAGACCCAACTCCTAATTATCTTAATTCCTAAAATTAGATTAAGATGCTCTCAGATTGTTAGTGCTTCAGACATATGAAAGAAGTAAACATAAAACTTTTGCGTATGATAATAACATCTTAGGCCATAAATTATTTCTACAGTTTAAAATATATAATGTATATTAAAATATTAAAAATAAACAGAAAAACAAATAAAATTATGCAAATTAGCACTAGGAGAAACAACAAACAAAAAGAACTCCTCAGTTTCTTCATATGTTAGAGTCATCAAACACAGGCTAACAGAATATAAGATAGTTAAGCTTAAAGTGTTCAAGATTTTTAAAACATCATTGAAATTTTGTCAGAAATAGAGTATATTTGGAAAAGAATGAAATGGAAAATACAGACCTAAAATTCACATTTGCTAAAATTAAAAACCTAACAAATGAGATGACATAAACCTAGAAATATCATTAATAGAGTAAAAGGTAGGTCAGAAGAAGATATTCAGACTGAATTGTGGAGAGGCAAAAGCATGGAAATTGGAGAAAAGATAGTTCTAATTTGCAAGCTACTGGAATGTGATATACCAGAAATGGAATGGCTTTTAAAAAGGGGTATTTACGAAGTTGCACATTTACGGTTCTAAGGCCCTGAAAATGTTCAAATTAAGGCAAGGCTATAAAAATGTCTAAATTAAGGTGGACAAGAGGTTACCTTCACTCAAGAAAGGTCTATGAAATTCAGAGTTTCTCTCTCAGCCGGACAGGCACTTGGTGAACACAGCAGATGTCTGCTAGTTTTCTCTCCAGGCTTCTTGTTTCGTAAAGCTCACTAGGGGAGTTTTCCTTCTTCATTTCCAGAGCTCTCAGACTCCATGGGCTTTCGTGGCTCTTTCCAAAATTGTTCTTTCTTAAAGGGCTCCAGTAAGCAACCCCACCTTTAAGCAACCCCACCTTGAATGGGTGAAGACACACCTCCATGGAAGCCATCTAGTCAAAAGTTACCACCTGCAATTGGGTGGGTCACATCTTCGTGGATGATCAAAAAGCTCCCAGCCAGCAATACTGAATGAAGATTAAAGAACTTGGCTTTTCTGGGGTTCACAACAGATTCAAACCAGCACAGACAGTAAATGGCAGAAGTGAAAAGATGAAGATGTCTAACACACTTCATTAGATTTCCCAAAGGTAAAGAGAAATATGGGGCAGACTCATTACTGAAAAGATGGTGGTAAGAATTTTGCAAAGTGTTTGAATCAAGCCACAAATTCAAGAATCCCTGAAAATGTAACATTTTAAGAAGAAAAAATAAATGTCATCCTAATCACATTATAGTAATACCTCTGAAAACTAAAGGACTAAAGGAGAATATCTGAAAAGCAGCTACAGAATCAAAGATTGATTGCCTTCAACAGAAAAACAAAACTAAGAGTGTCTCAAACACTTCAATAGAGACTAGGAGATAACGAAATATCTTTAAAGTGCTGAAGGAAAATAACTTCTAAATTAGAATTTTGTGCCCCAGCACAAATGTTAATTAAGTATAAAGGTGAAACAAATACATTTTCAGACAAGCAATAGCTGAGAAAACATCTTCAGCAAATCAGCAGTAAAAGAAAATCTAAAGGAGTGATACAAGAAGAAATAAATTAGCTCAAATAGAGTACTGGAAATGCAAAAAGGGATAAAGATCAAGGAGAGGGCAAAAATACTAATATCTCATGGCATTTACATCTATACTGAGCACATTATATAATAAGCTATATGCAACAACTGTAGTATATAGTTAGGAGGTGGTAAGTAGAAATCTAAGGTCCTCAGAAGAAGGTAAGTTTCCAATTAATACTAAACTTTGATAAACCAAAATTCCTGTGATAATTTATAGGTTAAACACAAACACACAATAAATTGTGAAAAAGAAGCAGGAAATAAATGAACAAAGGAAACCTCATCAAGGGTGAAAAATAGAAAGACCACAATGATTTTTCTTTTAAATCCAATTATTTTGGTAATTTTTGTGGAGATAAATGAATAAAACCTGAATTAAAGGCAAAAGTTGCTATAATTGATTATAACGTCATAATTCCTTTTGTTCTTTATAAAACATTAAGATACAGAAAAGATAAAAGTAAAAGAATGGAAAAAGATATACTATGTAAGGAAAAATTAAAATAAATCTGATATAGCAGCATTAATTTAAGAAAAAAGAGACACCAAAGCAAAAATATTTCCTAAAGAAAGAGAGGGACATTTTATAATGATAAAATATTCAATTTACCAAAAGTATATAACAATTATAATTTGTTTTCAATGTGGTAATATATGTTCACAATATATAAAGCAAAAGATTCTAGACCTAAAATTAGAAATAAACAAATTTGTAATTATAATTTTTTCAACAGAGTATCCTCTCTGATGGAACAAGAAGACACAAAATCAGTAGTTCCTGATTACAGGACTTAAATAACATAATTAGGAAACTTGACTTACCTGGAAATTTTATTATCAATGTGCACTATTATTATTATTTATATATTTGGAGCATATGTTGTTTTATTATGAATATGCATATTCCTCTAAGTTCTATATCACAGCAAATAAGAACAGAAGAATATTATTTATTTACAAATGCATAAAGACTTTTATCCAAAGAGTTGTATTTACAAATGTGTAAATAACCTGCATACAAAATATACAAAGCACTCTTAAATCTCAACAATAAGAAAACAATCCAACTTTTTAAAATGGACCAAAGATCTGAACAGACACCATCCCAAAGAAAATATACACATTGCAAATAAGCATATGAAAAGAGGTTCAACATCATAGGTCATTAGGGCATTGTAAATTAAAATGAGATACCACTATACACCTATTACAATGAATACAATCCAAAACACTGACAAAAATGTGTAGGGACTATTCTTTTTGAAAAATTTTTCTGTAAATCTAAAACTGCATTAAAAAAATAAAGTCTATTTGTTTTTTAAAATTCTCAAAATAATGATACCTACTTTATAATTAAGAGCATCTACAAGATATAAGATTGAGAAGAAGCATCTCTTTATACTGCAAAATGATATTCCACTATATGGATGCCATTCACCTTGGTTGCTTACAAGTTTTGACAATTATGAAAAGCTTTTATGAACATTCATGTACAGGTTTTTGCATGAACAAAATTTTTAATTTGTTTGGTTAAATACCAAGGTCCACGTTTGCTGAATTGTATGGTAAATGTATGTTTAGTTTTGTAAGAAACTACTAGAATACAAATGGGTGTACCATTTTGTATTCCCACCAGCAATGAATGGGAATTCCTGCTGTACCACATCCCCAACAGCATTCTGTCATGTCAGTGTTTTAAATTAGCTATTCAGACATGAGAAACCTTAATGCATGTTGCTAAGTAAAAGAAGACAACCTGAAAAGGCTAAATGTTGTCTGATTCCAACTAAAACACATTCTGGAAAAGGTAAAACTATAGATGTATTTAAAAGATCAGTGTTTCCAGGAGAAAGGCAGACAGATGAACATGTGGATTATAGGAATTTCAGGACAGTGAAACTATTCTGAATGATGCTGGAACGGTGAATATATGACATTATGCATTTGTCAAAATCCATAGAACTGTACAACACAAAGAGTGAATTCTAATGTAAAATATGGACTTTAGTTAATGGCAATGTATAAGTATCAGTTCATTAACTGGAACAAATGTAACATGAAAATGCTACATATTAATAATAGAAGAAACTGTCGGGTGAGTTATGTGAGAACTGTTCTTTCTGAACAATTTTTCTGCAAATCTAGAACTGCAATGAAAATAAATTATTTGTTTTTTAAAATATGCAAAAAAATGATACCTACTTTATAATCTAACAGCCTCTAAAAGATATGAGACTGAGAAGCAACATCTAGAAACATGTCAAAACAGGTATCGACTACTAATTCACTGATAACTTATAAGCCTAGTTAATGTTTGTGTTTTATGCAATAAATATGCAGTTATATTCATATTATGTTTTCTAAATTGTGCAATACCATTTATATTTAGATGTGTCATTTATTGATAACCTAAGGGACAAAGAGAGTAATACATAATATATAATAAGTTAAATACAATAAAATATTTTTAAAAGATTTTTGGAAATTAAAATATATACATTTATATAATACAGAGATAAGACTCACAATGGATATTAGAAACTATTTCAATGTAAATGACAACTAAAATACTACATATCATTCTTGAGGAAATCATGTGTCTTACTTCTTTTAAGAAACACTGTCTTGTAGTGCTTCTCAGGATTTATGTGCCTGAGCTGAAAATAGATCTGGAGAGAAATTGGTGTATGTGTCTGCATTAAGGCAAGCTCACTCTGCGCAAAGAAGCCAAGATATGCGGATAACCAATTGTTCCTTTCGGTTGTTTCATTGATCGATCTTCCAGTAATTCTTTTAAAAGTCTAGTAACAGGGCGGGCCACGGTGGGTCAGCAGGCAAGAATGCTTGCCTGCCATCCCAGAGGACCCGGGTTTGATTCCCGGTGCCTGCCCATGTAAAAAAAAAAAAAAGTCTAGTCATAGTTGCTTAGTCTTAAATGTCAGTTTCTTCATATGTATTTTTTTACATAGGACATACTATTTTAATGTATTTATTTCTTGTTATTTTTGCTTTAAACCACATTCACATGATAATTCAGATTGTTAATTAGATTTACAATGTGGTGCTATGACCACCACCATCCATTTTAACTCATACAGAAACTGTACAATTTAAGAATTAACTCCCCATCCCCTACCCAGTCCCTGGTAGCTTATATTCTAGATTCTGATTGAGTTTACTAATTATTTCATAATAATGAAATAATACAATTTTCATCCTTTTCTGTCTAGCTTATTTCATTCAACACAGTGTCTTCACGGTTCATCCATGTTGTCACATGTATCAGAACTCTGTTTTTTATAGCTGGATAATGTTTCATTATATGTGTAGTACCACATTTTATTTACCCATTCATCAGTTGATGGATTCTAGGGTTGCTTCCACCTTTTGGAAAACGTGAATAATGCAGTTATGAATATTGGTGTGCAAATATCTGTTTGAGTGCTGGCTTTGAAATCTTGTGGATATATGTAAAGAAATGGGATTGCCAGTCAGATGATAATTCTGTACCTAATTTTGCAAGGAACCACCAAACTGTCTTCCACAGAAGTTACAAATTTTCATTCCCAGCAACAATAAATGAGTGCTCCCATTAGTCCACATCTTACCAACACTTACATTTTTTTTTTAAATAACATTCATTCTAGTGGATGGGATATTGTATCTCACTGTGGTTGTGATTTGCATTCCCCTAATACTGATAATGTTGAGCATCTTTCCATGTGCTTTTTTTTGCCATTTGTATATCCTCTTCTGTAGAAATGTCTATTCAAATATTTTGTCCATATTTTAATTGGGCCATTTGACTTTTTAGTGTTGTGTTGTAGGATTTCTTTACATATCTGGTATTTTAAACCCTTATTGGATATGTTGTTCCCAAATATTTTCTCCCATTGAGTAGGTTGCCTTTTCACTTTCTTGACAAAGTCCTCTGGAGCACAAAAGTTTTTTTTAATTTTTATTTTTAGGAGGTCCATTCATTCTTTTGTTACTTGTGCTTTAGGTATAAAGTCTAAGATCCCACTGTCTAACACAAGGTACTGAAGATGCTTCCTTATATTTCATTCCGGGAGATTTAGAGTCCTGGTTCTTTTATTTAGAGTTTTGATCCATTTTGCATTACTATTTGTATATGGTGTGAGATAGGTGTCCTTTTTTGTATGAATATCCAGTTTTCCCACCACAATTTGTTGAAGAGACTTTTCTTTCCGAATTGAGTACACATAGCAGCCTTATCAAAACTCACTTGTCCAGGTGGAGTGACTGTGGCTCAGTGGCAGAATTCTCACCTGCCGTGCCAGAGACCCAGGTTTGTTTCCCAGTGCCTGCCCATGTGGGAAAAAAAAAAAAAAAAAAAAAAACTCAGTTGGCCATAAATATGGGGTCTATTTATCAACTCTCAGTTCAATTCCATTGGTCTATGCATCTATCTTTGTGTCAGCACCATGCTGCGTTTTAATTATTGTAGTTTTGTAATACGTTTTAAAGTCAGGAAGTGTGTGTTCTCCTATGCTGTTCTTCTTTTTCAAGATAATTTTCGATATTGGAGAACCTTAACTCTTCAAAATAAATTTGATGATTGGCGTTCTCATTTCTGCAAAATGACTGTTAGTATTTTGATTGGAATTACATTGAATCTGCAAATCACTTTGGGTTGAATTGGCATTTTAGAAATATGTAGTTTTCTAATTAATGAACATTCCCCTTGTTTAAGTCTTCTTTCATTACTTTTAGAAAAATTGGTAGTTCTCTGCGAGCAAGTCCTCAACATTCTTGGTTAGATTTATCCTTAGATACTTAATTATTTTAGTTGCTGTTGTAAACAGAGTTTCCTTCTTGATTTCCCCCTCAGATTGATCATTACTACTGAATAAAAACACTGCTAATTTTTGTGTGTTATCTGGTACCCTGTCACTTTGCTGAATTCCTGTATTTGCTCTAGTAATTTTTTTGTAGTTTGTTGGAATGTTCAGGATCATACCATGTGCAAATAGTGAAAATTTTAGTACTTCTTTCCTAATTTGGGTACCTTTAATTTATTTTTCCCCATTGCTCTGGCTAGAACTTCCAGTATAATATTGAATATAGTGGTGACAGTGAGCATCCTTGCCTTGTTCCACTTCTTGGACAGAAAACTTTCATTCTTTCACCATTGAGTATGACGTGTTAGCAATAGCTTTTAATATGTGCCCTGGTTTAGTTTCCTAGGCTGTTTCAGAAAATACCATGAAGTGAGATGGCTTAACTAATGGGAATTTATTAGCTTACCCTTTTCTGGCCAAGAAAATGTCCAAATTAAAGTATCATCAGGGTGAAGCTTTATTCCTGAAGATCAGGTTCCAGTGATCCTTGGCTCTTCAGCCACATGGTTAGGCACATGGAAGCATAGCTAGTCTTTCCTTTCTCTTATGAGTTTTCTAGATTTCAGCTTCTTCCTTCTGTAGATTTCTCTCTATCTGAATTTCAGTAGCTTAGAAGGACTATTATAAAGAACTTAATCCTGTTGGATTAAGATCCATCATGAATGAGGTGGGTCACATGGTAAATGAAGTTGCCTCATTGTAAGGTCCTACTTACAATGGGCTTAAACCTACAGGAATGGACTAACTTTAAGAACATGGTTTTTCTGGGGTACATACAGCATCAAACCACCATGCTCCGACCTCTGGACCAGTACAAGACATATTCTTTTCATATGATAAATACATTCATTTGAGATAGACCACAGTGGCTCAGCAGGCAGAGTTCTCACAAGAGACCTGGGTTCAATAACCAGTGCCTGCCCATGCAAAAAAAAAAAAAAAAAAAAAAAAGAAATTCATTTCATCATAATATCCCAACAGACATGGTCTGTCTTGGGCACAATTTCCCTCTGTCTGTGAACCTGTGAAACTTAAAGAACAATATATCTCCTTCCAATATACAAAGGATGTACAGGAATAAGATATATAGAGAGAAAAATTGGAAGGAAAACAGGGATCATATCTTCTGAACTATTATGAAGCACTACTGTGTATAGTCCATTTGATTTCAAGGTCTGAGAGTCATCTATGGAACATTTTGCCCTCCAGGCCTCATGGGGTGGTATCCCCTCCTTTCTGAATTGCCTCCACAGTGGTATTGCTCTCTCTGAATGCTGTGGTGAAAGTTCCAAAGTCTTCAAGCATGGAGATGGAAGCCAGAGGCTTAACACTCTTCCTTAACAATGGGGAGAAAGGCCCACCTTTGACAAGTACTTCTGAGGTCCTGTCTTTGAAGTGATTTTTTCCTCCAATCTGTCCTTTTTCTGGCCTTTTTTTATGCCAGGCTGGAAGTGGTTCTATTCTTACAGATCTGCCAAAAAGTTTGTTGGTTTTCATGGAGCACACATAGGTTAAAACCATTAGACCAGGGAAGCAGGGCAAGATGGTGGCATATGAAGGTGTGAATTTTAATTTGTCCTCTAGGGCAGTTAACAAATAATCAGGAACTCTTTGGAACAATAATTTGGGGAAATCAGGTGACTGGACACACATTTTACATCAGTATGCAATGTGGAAAGGCTGTTGATTACAGCACATAACTGTAAGTAAAGTCTCCCAAACTGTGGAGACTGGCACTCCTGCTCCACTGTCATGGCAGGCTGTTTTGGAGTCACTTCCCTGTGGGAAAAAGAAAGAGTCTGTACTAGAAGCAAGTCAAGAAGAGCTCAAGCAAACTCAAATTGGAAATTTAATTAACAAATTCAGACTGCTGAATACAGCCTCTGAGCCAGATAAACCAAGAGCATGCACAAAAGGAACCCTGAGGTCTCTCCAGGAAGATAAGAGGTGGAGTGGAAAAAAATTAAAAACAGAGTCTTTTGGATTCAGCAGAGATCAAAATACTGATAAAGGGCTGTGCCCCAAAAAAAGGGGCACATAGAGCTGGAACCAACTCCAGCTTTTGATTGGCAAATCTAGAGGTCTGAGAATGACTCTAAAAAAATGAATTTTTAACTTTTTAAGGAACCCATAAAATGTCTGGCATTTTCAATCCTCATTGAAATTAATGTAAGCCTGAGATATGAAGTAACTAATCAAGGGAAAGAGATAATTTCTTAAAGGGCATGAAAAGACAGGGCACGGCCCAGCACGAGTGGCAGTTCTCGTTCATATAATTCAGAACCATGGGCTGAAAAGCAGAAGCATCTTAAGCTAGACATCTACCTTAGTCTCTGTCTCAACACACCCCTGGCAGGGACAGAGTCTGCTGACAATTAAAGGCACAATCCCACCTTATGCCAGTGAATAGCTGTTAGCTGACAAGCACTACCTGCTGGACACGATAAGAAAGGCACATAGTCAAGAGGCTTCACAGGAAAGATTGGCAACCTGCCGGGTCTCATCTTCAGGGAAATTTAATGCTGATGACACCATCCTCCTGAGAGTTGGGCCTGTATTGTCTAGGAAAATTTGATTGAGGTAAATCATATCAGAGGAAATCTTTCTCAAAAAAATCTTCCATATAGGTAGAGCAAGAACCAGAAAAACAAGAGCTGAAAAAGTCTGATCAGTTAAACAGAAGCTATGCTAGAGGTCTAGAAGAAATTGAATTGAATGTCAAAAAACCAATAGAGAGCAAAGCAAATCAACAAGAAAACTCTAAGTAAAAAGGAGAAAATGACCTCCAGAATAAACTAATCAACTAAATCAGATGCATAGAATCAGCAAAATTCACAAGTCATACAAGGGAAAAAGAAGATATGGCCTTGTCAAAGGAACAAACTAACACTTCAAATGAGATACAGGATTTGAAATCACTAATTAAAGACATTCAAAAAAATCTTCTAAATCAAATAAAAATTTAAGTCAATTAGGTGAAGGAAAATATATCAAAACAGATTAAGGATATGAAAAAGACACTCTGTGGCCATACAGAATATCTAAAAACATGAAAAAACAAATGGCAGATGTGGGAAGGAAAGGCACAGTAGAAGCAATAAAAAGAAATGGGGACATAGAACAGAAGATTTTCAGAGGCAGAAGAAAAGATTAGTGAAGTGGAAGATAGGACTTTTGAAATCATGCACACAAGAGAACAAAGACGGAAAAGAATGCAAAAATATGTACAGGGTCTCAGGGAATTTAAGGAAATCATGAGAAATATGAACATGTGCATTATTGGTGTCCCAGAAGTAGAAAAGAAGGGAAAAGGGGCAGAAAGAGTAATGGAGGAAATAATCACTAAAAATTTTCCAACTCTTGTGATAGACATAAAATTACAGAAACAAGAAGCAAAGCATATGCCAAATAGAACAGAGCTGAATAGACTTATTTTCAAGACACTTATTAATCACATTGTCAAATGTCAAATATAAAGAGAGAATTCTGAAGAAGCAAGAGAAAAGTGATTCATCACATACAAGGGAAGCTTGATGAGATTATATGCAGATTCCTCAGCAGAAACCATGGATGTAAGAAGGTAGTAGTATGATATATTTAAGATACTGAAAAAGAAAAACAGCCAGCCAAGAATTCTACCTCCAACAAAACTGCCCTTCAAAACAGAGGGAGAGTTTAAAATAATTCCAAACAAACAGAAAATGAGAGAGTTTGTCAACAAATGACTTTCTCTACAAGGAATACTAAAGGGAGTGCTACAGGCAGATAAGAAAAGACAGAACAGAGGTTTGGAGAAGAATATAGAAATGAAGATTATCAGTAAGGGTAAAAAGAGAGAAAAAATAAGATATGGCATATAAAATCCTAAAATTAAAAAATGGTAGAATAAAGTAGTGCCTTTACAGTAGTAGCATTGACTGGCAATGGATTAAACTCCCCAATCAAAAGACTGGCAGAATGCATTAAAAAACAGGACCCATCTATATGCTGCCTACAAGAAGCTCATTTTAGAACCAAGGAGAAAAATAGGTTGAAAGTGAAAGGTTGGAAAAAGATATTTCATGCAAACAGCAATCAGGAAAAAATCCAGAATGTCTACACTAATATTAGACAAATTAGACTTCAAAAAAGAGGCAAAACAGGCATTACATAGTAATAAAATGGACAATTCATAATGTGGACATAACAACTGTAAGTATTTATGCACTGAATAGAGTACATCAAAATACATGAGGCAAATACATAATACTAAGGGGAGAAATAGACACCTCTACAGAAATAGTTAGTGTCTTCAATGCCCCAATCACTCCAGTGGATAGAATATCTAGACAGAGGATGAGTAAGGAAAAAGAGATGATGAATTCTACAATAAATGAATTAGACTCAGCAGACATTTATAGAAAACTACACCCTACAACAGCAGGATACATATTTTTTCTCAAATGCTCATGGATTATTCTCCAGAATAGACCAAATGTTGTGTTACAAAGCAGGATACAGTAAATTTTAAAAGTTCCAAATTATGCAAAAGACTTTCATGGATCATAATGGAATGAAATTGAAAATTAAAAACAGGCAGAAGGTTGGAAGATTCACAAATATATGGAGGCTAAACAACGCACTGTTAAACAACCAATGAATCAAGGAAGAAATTACAAGATAAATCAGGTAATATCTTGAGGCAAATGAAAATGAAAATGCAACATATCAAAACTTATGGAATGCAGAAAAGGTGGTGCTTAGAGGGAATTTTATTGCCCTAAATGCTGTATTACAAAGATGAAGGAGTAAAAGTCAAAGAAATAACTTCTCACCTGGAGGAACTAGAGAAAAAAGAGCAATCAGACCCCAAAGAAAACAAGAGAAAAGAAAACAAAGATTAGAACAGAAATAGGTGAAATTTTGAACATGAAAACAATGAAGATAATCAGCAAAACCAGAAGTTGGCTCTCTGAGAAACTCAATAATCAATTGACAGTTGGCTATACTGACAAAATGTAAGAGTGAGAGAGGATGCAAAACCTTAAATCATAATTGGGAGGGGGGCATAACTACAGCCAGCCAAGAATTCTACATCCAACTGTAACCCCACAGAAATAAAGGAGATAATGAGAGGATACTTTAGACAGCTATATGCTATCAAAGTAGTAACTTAGATGAAATGGACAGCTTCCTAGAAAAGTATGAACAACCAGCACAAATTCAAAAAGAAATAAAAGATCTCAACAAACAAATCACATGTAAAGAGAATCAATCATCAACAACCTACCAACAAAGAAAATCCCAGGATGAGATGACTCCACATGTGAATTCTACTGAGCATTTGAGAAACAATTAGTACCAATCCTGCTGAAACTCTTCAAAAGAATAAGGTGGAGGAAAAATGACCTAACTCATTCTATGAAGCCAACATCACCCTAATGCCAAAGCCAAAGATATTATAAGAAAAGACATTTACAGAACAATTTCTCTAATGAATATAGATACAAAAATGCTCAAGAAAATATTTGCAAATTGAATCTAGCAGGCCATTAAAAAATTTCTACCCCATAACCAAGTGGGTTTTATCCCAGGTATGCATGAGCAGTTCAACATAAGAAAATCAATTAAGGTAATACGCCACATCAGTAAACTAAAGTGGAAAAACAACATGATTATCTTGATTGATGCAAAAAAAAAGACATTTGACAAAATTTTGACATTCTTTCTTGAGGAAAACAGTTCAAATGAAGCAAATATCTTCAACATGGTTAAAGTAATATAAGAAAAATCCACAGTTAGCATCATACTCAGTGGGGAAAGACTGAAAGCTTTCCTACTGACATCAGGAACAAGAAAAGGATAGCCATTGTCCCATCGTTATTCAACATTGTGTTAGAAATTACAGCTTGAGCAATTAGGCAAGAAAAAGAAATAAAAGTCATCCAAATTGGAAAGGAAGAAGTAAAACCTTCACTGTTTTCAGGTGACATGACCCTATAGACAGAAAATCCTGAAAAATCTGCAGTAGAGTTATAAATGAGTATAGCAAAGTGGCAAAAGAAAAGATCAATCCACAAAATAATGAATGTTTCTAAATACCAGTAATGAGCACTCTGAGGAAGAAATCAAGAAAAAATCCATTTACAATAGCAACAAAAAGAAACAAATATTTAGGAATAAAATTAACCAAGGATATAAAAGGTCTATAAATGAAAAACTACAAAAAGAATTGTTAAAAAAAAAAAGTCAAGGAAGACTTAAATAAATGGAAGGACTTAACATATTTATGAATTGGAAGACTCTGTATAGTTAAGATATCAATTCTACCCAAATTGATTTAAAGATTCAATGCAATATCATTAAAGTCCAAAATAACATATTATTTTGCAGAGATAGAAGATTCAATAATCAAATGTATTTGGAAGGGCAGGGTTTAAAATATCTTGAGAAAGAAAACTGAATTTGGAGAACTCACACTACCTAACTTTAAAGTATACTACAAAGCTACAGTGGTCAAAACAGCATAAAGATAGGCATGATGACCAAGGGAATTGAATTGAGTGTTCAGAAATAGACCCCTCACCTATCTCAACTCAGCTGGGCAAAGCAGCCTCCTTAATAATGATGCTTCAAGAACTGGATATCCATATCCAAAAGAATGAAAAAGGACTCCTATCTCACACCTTATACAAAAATTAACTTAAAATGGATCAAAGGCCTAAACATTACAGATAACACCATAAAACATTTAGAAGCAATGTAGGGAAATGTCTTATAAATCTTGTGATAAGGTGTGGTTTCTTAGACCTTACAACTTAAAGTACAAGCAATGAAATCAAAACTTGATAAATGGGATCTCTTAAAAATGGAATATTTTTCTGCATCAAAGGACATTGTCAAGAAAGTAAAAAGGCAGCCGATGCAAAAGGAGGCAATATTTGGAAACCACATATCTGATAAGAGCTTAATATCTGGAATATATAAAGAAATTGTAAAATTAAACAACAAAAAGACAAGCAACCCAATTTAAAAATGTGCAAAACATATGGGTAGACAATTTCCCAAAGAGGAAGTATAAATGGCTCAAAAACATGAAAAGATGTTCAACTTCACTAGCTATTAGAGAAATATATCAAAATAATGAGATCCCAACTCATACCTACTAGAATGGCCACTATCAAAAAAACAAAACTTGAAGTGCTGGAAAGGGTGTAGAGAAAGAGGCAAGCTAATCTAGTGTTGGTAGGAGTGTAGAAGGGTGCAACAGTTCTGGAAGGTATTAGGCAGTTCTTTAGGAAGCTAAGTAGAAAATTGCCATATGACTTGGCAATCCCATTACTAGGTATATATTCAGAGGTACTGAAAGCATGGGGATGAATGGTCATTTGTACACTAATGTTAATAGTGGCATTATTCACTGCCAAGAGATGGAAACATTCCAAACATCCATCAATGGAAGAATATAAACAAACTGTTTATATATATATGTATACATATATATATATGTGTATATATATATATATATATATATATATATATATATATATATATATATATATATATATATATATATATATAATGGAATATTATGCTCCTGCAAGACAGAATAAAGCCATGATGAAAGTAACAATGTAGATCAACCTTAAGAACATCATTTTGAGTGAAATTAGCCAGAAAAAAGTACATACTATATGGTCTCACTAATATGATCTGACCATAATTATAAAACTCTGAGAGTTAAAGTTAAGAACACAGGTTGTCAGGAGTCAGAAAGAAAGTAGAGATCAGCCATTTGATGCTG
The DNA here is from genome assembly GCA_004026745.1 of Myrmecophaga tridactyla. NCBI lineage: Eukaryota > Metazoa > Chordata > Mammalia > Pilosa > Myrmecophagidae > Myrmecophaga > Myrmecophaga tridactyla. The sequence continues at coordinate 16,759 of PVIY010034230.1, forward strand.
ACGGAGTACAGAATGTCCAACTGGATTGATTATAAAGCTCCAGAAATGGATACATAATAATGCATGATGGTAGCACAATAATGTAATTATAATGAAGTATTTAAAAAATAAACAGAGAGACACAAGTTTTGGAGAAGATGTGGAGAGAGAGATATAGATATTCATTGTTGGTAGAGAAGTAGAGCAGTGCAGCCCCTCTGGAAGGCAGGGTGGTGGCTCCGCTGGAGGCTAAGAATAGGGTTGCCATATAATGCTGCAACCCATCATCTGATATATACTTGGAAGACCTGAAAACAGAGACATGAATAGGCATATGTATGCTGGTGTATATGGCGACATTATTCATGATTTGTAACAGATGTAGGTGCCCTAAGGGTACATCGATGGATGAATTGAAGGGTGCATTCAATGAAATATTGAGTGGCTGCAAGAAGGAATGATGTTGGGATGCATGCAACTAGGTGAATGAAGCTTGAGGACACTGTATTGTGTGAAATAAGCCACTAATGAAAGGGCAAATATTTTAACTCTCACTAATATAAACTGACTAAAATGAGCAAATGCTGAGAATTGAATTCCAGAGCATAGATTATCAGGGGATAGAACATTGGCAAAGATCAGACAATTGATAATTAAGGAGTACAGAATGTTCAATAAGGTTTATTGTAAAGGTTACTAGATTGTAAGTTCTTATAGCAGTCATATCTATTCCTGAGTTTTAACTGTTATTTCTACATCTTGCAATGCTGAGCTCTTTGTGTATAAACTGAGAGTTGCTTGGAGATTTAGGCATCTGTGTGACATCTAAGACTTAGAGGTAAGAGTTCTGCAACTGTAAAAGTCAGTAATACTCCAAATAGCAACTGATAAAGATGGTGAATAAAAGATCAGACTTCAATTAGAGATATGAATGAAATCTACTTGGTTAGGACCAACATTAATCAGAATACAGGATAATATACAATATTAACTGTAATTTAAAACTGCAAGCTGTGTTAGACCAAAGGCAGAGATGTTTATTTGGTACAAAATTAATATTTTCTGTTGTACACTATCTAATTTAACCTGTGTGATCTGTTTATTTGAATAACATAATTACCTGGAACTGAGAATATGGAATGAGATCTTGTTATTCTCTACAGGTTAATGTAATACCCTGATACATCCCAGATATTTTTGGACAGAAAATTAAATGTATTTGTAAAGGCCCCTTGAGGGACTAGAGAAAAATGTGGAAATATTAAACTTCCCCACCTCAGTAACTCCAGATATTCTCACAAAGCATTAGGGATTCCCAATTTAATAAGTCAAGCTCTTGATCTTGGGGCCTGCCCTTATGAAACATTCTAGCCAAGGAGAAACTAAGCCTACTTTTAATTATGCCAAAAGTAACCCCCAAAGAACCTCTTTTGTGGCTCAGATGTGGCCTCTCTCTCTCAGCTGACTCTGCAAATAACCTATAACATTCCCTACTACATTGAACATGACTCCTGGTCATGAGCCTGTCCCAGATACTGTGTGATTGAGAATGACTTCTTGACCAAAAGGAGAAAAGAAATGAAACAAAACAAAATTTAATGGCTGAAACATTTCAATTAGAGTGAAGAGCTCATTCTGGAAGTTATTCTTATGCATTATATAGATATTCTTTTTTAATGTTGAATGTATTAGAAAAGCTAGGAGGAAATACCTGAAACTGTTGAACTGTAATCCAGTAGACCGGATTCTTGATGATGATTATATGATTATTAAGCTTTTATCGTGTGACCATGTGACTGTACAAATCTTGTGACTGACTCACCCAGTACCCAGTGTATGAGTAGATGACTAACAAAATAAAGACAAAAATAAATAAATGACCGGGGCATAAGGGGTGTTTTAATTTGCTAATGTTGCCAGAATGCAATATACCAGAAATGAGTTGGCCTTTATAAAGGGGAACCTTTTAAATTACAAGTTTACAGCTCTAAGTCCACAAAAATGTCCAAACTAATGCATCTAGAGAAAGATATCATGGCTCAAGAAAGGCTGACTCATGTCCATGATTTCTCTGTTAGCTGGGAAGGCATGTGGTCTTGATTTTGGCTTGTTGCTTTGTGCTTCTGATTCCAATTGCTTCCTCTTTGAGCATCTGTGGGTCTCACTTAGCTGCTCCAAGGCAAAACTTTGGGTTCTGACTTGCTTAGCATCTCGTGGGAAGGTACCTGATGATATCTGCTGGGCTCTGCATCTTCTGCATCTCCAAATGTCTGCATCTATGTCAGCTCTAAAGCAGATCCAATTTTTTTTCCCTCTTAAAGGATTCCAGTAAGACCTACCTTGAAGGGGTGGAGGCACATCTCCATGGAAAACATCTAATCTAAAGGTCCTGTGCAGTGCAACGTGACTCAGCAGGCAGAATTCTCACCTGCCATGCCAGAAACCCTAGTTTGATTCCTGGTGCCTGCCCATGCAAAAAAAAAAAAGGTTCTAACTACAATTGGGTCACATTTCCATGGAAACAACTTAAGCAAAAAGATCCCAACCAAACACTAAATCTGCCCCCATAAGATTGGAGTAGGAAAAAGAGCATGGCTTTTCTGGGGTACATAGCAGACTCAAACCAGTACAAGGGGTACAAGATCTTTTTGGTGTTCTCTTTTATTTTTACTTTAATATTTTTTCTTGGAGTAATGAAAATGTTCTAAAATTGATTGTGGTGATGAATGCACAACCATACGATGATACTGTGAGTCACTAGTTATATGCTTTGGATGGGTTATTTGCTGCGTGAATATTTCTCAACAAAACTGTATTTTAAAAAATTCATATTAAAGCCAAGCACAGGGAAACTGATAAAAGGAAAGTAGATTATTTTTTAGTTAAGGCTAGATGCAAGGTGGAATGATAGAAAAGTTATTCCTAGAGGGTATGTTTTATTCTTTGTTGATTTTCATTGTATCTTTAAATGTTGAATCTGGCAATGGTGGCACATGTATGTGAATATAATAAAACTGATTGAATAATTTAAAAAAATTGGACTAAAGAACTTTTCACAGATCCTTTCTGGATAATTGCACATCCAATCCTGACTTACATTCAAATGCCTGACTGAATCTAAGTTCAGTTAAACTCTCATGTGGAGCACTATTCTCTTGGAACTCACTTTCGAGAAACTTAGTTTTCCAAACCATCAATTTCTGGTTACTTTGGGCCCAGGAGTTCTGTTCTCAGCTCACCTTTGTACTCTCACATTTTACAATAAGCTGCAAGGAGAACCCAGACTGTACTTTCCACATTTAGTTTGGAAATATCTTCAGCTGAATAATCCAGAATTTAAAATTCTGCCCTTCACCTGGCATCAGAAATCAATTTTGCCAAGCTTTCTGCCACTTTAAAACAAGAATCACCTTTCCTCAAGTTTCCAATAATGCACTTGTCATTTTCTTTTAAGGACTCATCAGAAGTACCAATAACATCCACAGTTCTACAAACAATCACTTCAGAGCAATTAGGCCTTTTATATTAAGCATCTCATAATTCTTCCAGCCTCTATTCACAATCCAATTCCAAATCCACTTCCACACTGTAGTTATTTGCAATAGCAGCACTCTACTATCTTAGTACCAAAATCTGTTTAGTTTCCTAGACTGCTCCAGCAAACACCATGAAATGGGTCGGCATAACCCATGAGAATTTATTAGCAAACAGTTTTGAGGCCAATAAAATATCCAAATGTGGGCATCATCAAGGCAATGATTTCTTCCTGAAGCGCAGTTGCCAGTGATCCTTGGATCCTCTGCCACAAGGCAAGATACATGGTAACATCTGCTGGTCTCTCCCTTCTGTTCCATGTCTCATTGATTTCACCTTCTTCTGTGGTTTCTCTCTGTGTGTCTGAATTTCACTGTCTTATAAAGGACTCCAATAATAAGTTTAAGACATATCCTGGATGAGTTGGTTCATATTGTAACTGAGTAGTCTCATCCAAAGTTCTTGCTTATAATGAGTTCACACCCACAGAAGTGGATTAAATTTAAGAACATGTTTTTTGGGGGTACATCCAACTTCTAACCACCACATGCTTTTTATCATGTTGAGGAAGTTTCCTTCTGATCCTATTATTTTAAGTGTTTTCTTTAAATCATGAAAGATGCTGGATTTTTTCAAATGAATTTTCTGTCAATAGAGACAATAATGTGGCATTTTCCCTTCACACTTTTAAGGTGGTGGATTGCATTAATTTATTTTCTTATGTTGAACTAACTTTGTAGGACTGGGATAAATCCCTCTCAATCATGTGTGTACTTCTTTTAATGTACTGTCGGATTCAATTTACTCATATTTTGTTAAGGATTTTTGCATCTATGCTCATAAGAGAAATTGGTCTGTAATTTGCTTTTCTTGTAATATCTTTATGTGACTTTGGTATTAGGGTGATGTTGGCCCCATAGAATGAGATGTCATTGTTTCCTCCTTGTCAGTTTTTTGGAAGGGTTTGAGAAGAATTGGTGTTCTAGTTTGAAAGCTGCCAGAATGTAATATAACAGAAGTAGAGTGGCTTTTAAAAAGGAGAATAAAAATAATAAGTTGCAAGTTTATAGTTCTAAGGCTGTGAAAATGTCCAAATTAAAACAAAGCTATAGAAATGCCCAATACAAAGCATCCAGGAAAAGATACCTTGGGTCAAGGAAGCCAATGACGTTCAGGGTTTCTCTCTCAACTGGAAAGGCACATGGAAAACATGGCAACATCTGCTAGCTTTCTGTCTAGGTTTCTTGTTTCATGAAGCACCCCCAGGGGCATTTTCTTATTTCATCTTCAAAGATTTCTGGCTGCATGGGTTCTCATGGTTTTTAAGCTTCTTACAAAATGGTTTCCTTTTAAAGGTCCCCAGTAAGTAACCCCATCTTGAAAGGGTAGAGACACATCTTTGGGAAAACCATCTAAACAAAAGTTACCACCCACAATTAGGTGGGTCACATCTCCATGGATAATCAAAAAGCTCCCACCCAGTGATATTCAATGAGGATTCAAGATCATGGTTTTTCTGGGGTCCACAAAAGTTTCAAACCACCATAACTGACACTAATTATTTTTGGAATTTGGGGTAAATTCATTGCTCTCTCCTGTTTTTTCCTTTCAACCTGAATATTTCCCATTAGTAATTCTTGTAGGACAGGCTTTTTTGTCAATGAACTCTCTCAGTTTGCTTTTATCTGTGAATGTTTTAAACTCTCCCTCAATTTTGAAGTACAGTTTTGCCTGATAAAGAGCTTTGGGATGACAGTTTTCTTTTAGTACCATAAATATATGATATTCCCCTTCTCACCTCCATAGTTTCAGATGAAAAATCAGTACTTAGTTTTATTGAAAACCCTTGTATATGACCTATCACTTTCTTTTCTTGCTCTTCCAATTCTCTCTTTGGCACTTGAAATTCTAATTAGTGTATATCTTGGTGTAGGTCCGGTTTGGAGTATGTTGTACTTCTTGACTATTTCTATTTATGTCATTCAAAAGACTTGGGAAGTTTCTGTTATTGTTTCCTCAAATATTCTTTCTGCCCCTCTTTCTTTCATTTTTCCTTCTGAGTCTTCCATGTGTATGATGGTATGCTTTCTGCTGTCAATCAATTCCCTTAGACACTGCTTTTTTTTTCCATTTTTTTCTCTAATTGTCTTTCTGATTGTGTGATTTGAGTGTCTTATCTTCTAACTCACTGATTCTTTCTTCTGCCTGGGCTAATCTGCTCGTGTATGCTTCTAGTGTATTTTAAAATTTATGTTTCATATTTCATTTTTATTTAAACAGTTGTATTCACATACAATACAATACATCCTAAGTGTACAATCAGTGGTTCTCAGATAATTATATAGATATGCATTCACCACCATAGTCAATACAAGAACATTATCATTTGAAAAACAAATAAAAATCCCATTCTTCATATCTCCCTATTATTAACATTTAGATCTGATAGAGTGCCTTTGTTGCAATTAATGAAAGAATATTACAATGTTACTGTTAGCTATAGCTCTTAGTTTGCATTAATTATATTTTTTCAATAACCACCCTACAAACATTTTGTAATAGTGACATAAGTTTGTTCTAGTTCATGTTAGAACTTTCTATTATTTGCACAATTAACCTTCTGTCACTGCTCATTCTATGTTTCATTATGTTGTACAGTCCCAGTTTTCTCTCACATAGTTTTGCTTCTGGTGACATTCACAACACTAGCCTTTCTCTTTCAACTATACTCATGCTAAGCTTTATTTTATTTCCTCTTTCAAAACCTGATTATCCATATCTTTTGCCCATTTTTAATTGGGTTGTTTTTTCTTTTTGTTGCTTAGTTCTAAAATTTATTTATATATTGTGGATATTTAAGCCTTGCCAAATATGTAGTTTCAAAATTGTCTCCCATTGGGTAGGCTGCTTTTTTACTTTGTGACAAAGCTTTTGACATGCAAAACTATTCAGTTTTGAGGATATCCCATTTATCTAGTTCTTCTTTCATTGCTTGTGCTTTGGATGTAAAGTCTGGGAAACCACCTTCTACCACAGGATTTTTAAGATATTTCCCTGCATATTTTTCTAAAAGTTTTATAGCATCAGCTCTAATGTTAGGTCTTTGATCCATTTTGAGTTAATTGTTGTATACAACAATTAATTCAAATTCCATAATTTTAGGTTTTTACTTCTAGCTTCTCTAAGATACTGGGGACTAAAAGAGATATCAATTTAATGATTCAGCAATCATCGTACTCATTTGTTAAATACTATCTTCGCTGTATAACTCCACTATCACCTTTGATCTTTCTATATCTCTCTTTAGGGGTGCTTGGGCTATGGCCATTCTAAAGTTTTTATGCTAGAAGGGTCTATAAATAATATGAGGTAAGGAGATGGAACTATTTGATGTTCTGGAAGGGCGGGCCCTCTAGGTTTCAGGACTTATCTGGTCCAGGGTCCCATTTCTTCCAAATAAATTTGATCATTGCCTTTTCTATTTCTGCAAGGTAAACTGTTTAGATTGTGATTGATATTGTGCTGAACTGCAAATCATTTGCATAGAATTGCCATCTTAACTATATTTAGTCTTCCAATCCATGAACACAATATATTCTTCCATCTATTTAGATCTTCCTCGATTTCTCTTAGAGTATATTGTAGTTTTCTGCGTATAAGTCTTTTGTGTCCATATTTAAATTTATTCCTAGATATTCAATTCTTTTGGTAGCTACTGTAAATGGAATTTTTTCCTTGATTCCCTCCTCAGATTGCTACTTACTAGTGTATAAAAACTACTGATTTTTTGCATTTATCTTGTATCCCATCACTTTCTGAACTCATTTACTAGTTCTAGTAGCCTTGTTTTAGATTTTTCAGAACTTTCTTCATATAAGATCAGGCCATTTGCAAACAGTGTAAATTTTACCTCTTCCTTTCCATTTTGGATGGCTTTTTTTTTTATTGCCTAATTGCTCTAGCTAAAACTTCCTGCCCAATATTGAATAACAATGGGCATCCTTCTCCTGTTTCCAATCTTAGAGGGAAGGCTTTATGTTTTTACTCATTGAGCATGATATTAACTGCAATTTTTCATATGTGCTCTTTATCCTCTTGAGGAAATTTCCTTATATTCCTATCTTTTGAAGTGTTTGTATCAAGAAAGGATATTGGGTGTTATCAAATGCCTTTTACACATCAGTCAACATGATCATGTGCTTCCCACTTCAATTTGTTACTGTGATGTATTACATTAATTGATTTTCTTGTGTTGAATTACCCTTGCATACCTGGAATAGAATCCACTTGATCATGTGTATTATTCTTCTTATGTGCTGCTGGATCTGATTTTCAAGTATTTTGTTGAAGATTTTTTCATCTGTATTCTTTAGAGGGATTTTTATCTGTATTCATTAGAGAAATTGGATGGTAATTTTCTTTTCCTACACTATCTGTCTGGCTTTAGTACTTGGGTGGTGTTGGTTTCATTGAATGGGTTAGGTGACTTTCCCTCCACTTCAGTTTTTTGGATGAGTTTGAGCCAGATTGGTACTCACTATTCTTGGAATAATGCTCATCTCATCTTGGAATTTTCTTTCTTGGGAGTTTTTCAAGTCTGATTCAATTGCTTTACTTGTGATTGGTTTGTTGAGGTCTTCTATTTCTTCTTGAGTCAGTATGGGCTGTTCATGTGCTTTTAGGAAGTTGTCCATTTCATCTAAATTGTCTAGTTTGTTGGCAAACAGTTGCTCGTAGGATCCTCTTATGATCTATTTTATTTCTGCAAGGTCAGAAACAATGCTCCCTCCCATTTCTGATATTATTTATTTTCACTCTCTCTTTTTAACATTAATAATATCAATTTCATTGATTTTCTCAAAGCCAACTTCTCGTTTTGTTGATTCTCTCATTTGTTTTTGTTCTCAGTTTCATTTATTTCTGCTCTAATCTTTGTAATTTCTTTCCATTTGTTTGCTTTGGGGTTATTTTGTCATTCTTTGTCTAATTCTTCAAGGTGTACCATTAAATCTTCAATTTTAGCTTTCTTCATTTTCTTATAGGTGTTTATAAGAATAAATTTCCTTCTCAGCACTGCATCCCATAGTTTTGTTAAGCTGTGTTCTCATTTTCATTTGCCTCAAGATATTTACTGATTTCTCTTTTAATATATTCTCTGACCTATTGGTTGTTTAAGAGTGTTTGTTTAGCTTCCACATATTTGTACATTTTCCAGCTGTCAATCTGTCATTAATTCCCATCCTCAATCCATTATGATCAGAGAAGTTGCTTTATATAATTTCAATCATTTTAAATTTATCAAGATGTGATTTTTGAATCAACATGTGGTCTATCCTGGAGAATTGCTCATAAGCACTTGAGAAAAATATATAATGTTGTGTTGTGCAATCTTCTGTCAATGTCAGTTAAGCTTAGCTCTTTTATCATACTATTCTAGGTCTCTGTTTCCTTATTAATCCTCTATCTAAATATTCTATCCATTGATGAGAGTGGTGTATTGACGTCTCCAACAATTATTATAGAGATATCTATCACTTTGTTCAGTGTTGCCAGTGTTTGCCTCATATAGTTTGGGAATCTTGGCTAGATGCATAAATATTTTATTGTTATTTCTTCTCATTACATTAATAGATTCAGTGATTCTTTGTCTCTTTTTACAGTTTTACATTTAAAGTCTATTTTGTCTGATATTATTATAGCAATGCCTCTCTTTTCTGGTTGCTGTTTGCATCGGATATCATTTTCCAGCCATTTACTTTCAATCTATTTGTATTCTTGGATTTAAGTGAATCTCTTGAATCTCTTGAAGGCAGCACATAGGTGGATCTTTTTTTTTCTTATCCATTTGGCCAGTCCATGTCTTTTGATTAGGGAGTTTAATCCATTAACACTCAATGTTATCAGTGTAAAGACTCTACTTTCTTCATCCATTTTGCCCTTTGGATTTTATACAAAATATCTTCTTCTTCTCTATTTTTACCCTTTTAGTTACACTTTTTTGTAATTTTCATTTCTATACTTTTCTTCAAATCTCTCTCTCCTGTTTCTCCCAACTACTGTAGCACTCCCTTTAGTATTTCTTGTCGAGCAGGTCTCTTATTCACAAACTCTCTGTTTCTGTTTATCTGTGAATATTTTAAACTAGCTTTCATTTTGAAGGACTGTTTTTGCTGGATATAGAATTCTTGCTTGATAGTTTTTTTTCATTCAGAATTTTAAATATATCATACCACTATCTTCTCACCTCTGTGGTTTCTGCTAAGAAATCTACACTTATTCTTATTGAGCTTCCTTTGTATGTGTTGGATTGCTTTTTTCTTGCTGCTTTCAGAATCATCATTATCTTTGGCATTTGACAATGTCATTAGCAAGTGCCATGGAGTAGATCTATCAGATCTTTTCTGTTTTGAATACACTGTACTTCTGGAACTTGTATTTTGATATTTTTCATGAGTCATGAATTTGTTTTTACTATTAATTCCTAAATTATTCTTTCTGTTCCCTTTTCCCTTTCTTCTCTTTCTGGAACACTTATGACATGTGCATGCTTGTGTTCATTCTTTAATTGAAACACCTGACACCCTCCTCAAAATTCTCCACTCTTTATCTGTTCTTTGTTGGGTAGCATTCTGGGTTATCTTCTTCTATTTCACTAATCCTTCCTTTCATCTCTTCAAATCTGCTAGTGTATGTCTCCACTGCACTTTTCATCTCTTCTATTGTGTCCTTCATTCCCATAAGTTCTGTTCCTTTTTTGCATGCTCCCAAGGTCTTGTTAATGTTCATCCAGTGTCTTCTTCATATCCTTCCTCTCTTTTGCCACATTTTCCTTTATCTCATTGAATCAATTTAGAAGATTTATTTGGACAACATAATTAGTCCTTTCAAATCCTGTATCTCATCTGACGTTTTAGTTTGCTCCTTTGACTGGGCCATATCTTCATTTTTCTCAGTGTGACTTGTGATTTTTTTATTGGTGTCTGTGCATCTGATATTCTTGATTAGCTTATTCTAGTTTATTTCTCTTACCTAGTGTACTCTTGATGATTGGCTTCACACTATAATTCTTCTTTGACGTTTGTTCCACCTTATTCTTGACCTCTAGC
>PVIY010034231.1:0-27329 GCA_004026745.1 Myrmecophaga tridactyla
AAAAAAAAAAAAAGAAAGAGAGGGAAATTCCTTCAGCAACAAATTGAGAGCAGGGACTGGAACAGATAGATATTCATTAATATTCATAGCAGCATTTTACAATAGCCCAAAGGTGGAAGCATCCCCCATGTCCATCAATGAGGAATGGATAAACAAAATATAGTAATAAACACAATGGAATTTTATTCATCTGTAAAGAGGAATCAAGTTCTGATATATGCTACAACATGGATGAACCTTGACAAAATCACGATGAGTGAAATAAGCCAGACAGGAAAAGACAAATATTGTATGAATTTACTTATATGAAATACCTAGAATAAAATTCATACAGACAGAGAATAGATTACTGGTTATCAGGGGCTGGAGGCTGAGGGGGAAAAGTGAGTTATTGTTTACTGGGTACAGACTTTCTGTTTGGGGTGATGCAAAAATTTGGGCAATGGATGGTGGCAATGGTAGCATAATATTGTGAATGTAATTTATACCACTGAATTGTATACTTGAAAGTGGTTAAAATGGGAAATTTTGAGTTGTATATATGTTGTCACAATAAAAAGTTAGAAAAAAACAGTTGGGAAAAAACCAAAAACTCCCACAAAACAACAAGATAACCTGGAAAGAACCACAGTAATTTTGAATCTCAAACCCAACTTGAAGGTTAATATTTAAGGCAAAATGTTTGTATTGGAATATGCTCAAAATGTAGAAGTACTCTCCAAGGAACGCTGAAATTAACTACAACAGTTCATTGTTTAAATCTATGAATAAGAAATATTGATTTAACAATATAAATAACATGCTGTTTACCAATCTGGAGGATGGCAGTGGGGAAAATTGAAAAATAATTATCTGGCAATTACTGACTGAACCATATTTTAAGACTCCTTATTGAAATGAAAAACAAATATTCAAAATTCAAACTTACCCCTTCGGAGGCTGGTTATTCACATTACAGATGGGTTCTTTGGTTTATAAAAGGCTTTAGCACAGGTCTACACTTGACTACCTTTCCCATGCAGACCTTTGAGAATCAGAGAATAGAAGGGATTTGTGGGATCCTTGGGTACTGGGGTAAAGGTTTTGTCTTGAGATTTTCTAGGACTAAATACACAGCTTCTGAGTTACATCTGAGTCAAATAACACAAAGTACATAAAGTAATATGGGATTGCATAATGTCACTTAATACAATGATTTGTGCATACAGAGTTTGAAATTAGTTTCTTCAGTGAACACATCTATAATCTCTTCATTGCAGGGTGCTACCATTTAGATGGGACTCTACTTGCTAGGCATGCACTTTTCAATCAATCTGATAAGAATGTGAATATCAAGCAAATAAATCTTTTAACATGAAAGATAAGGAAAGCAATAAAACACAATGAAACTCCTGCTGCACCCCACCCCACCAAACTTTTTCTTTCCTTTGCTAAAGGTGTATCTTCTCCCCATCTGTAATGCTTATTTTCTCAACTAGGCTAACAGTTTTCTTACATTTTCTGTTGCAACAGAGGAAGTGGAAGACTATGAAAGTTATTTACATTAAATATACAAAGATTAAAAAATACCCAACAGGAATGAACTAAGAACGCAGTTGTGAATTCTGCACACTCATTATGAAGCAAAATATATTTGTGTAGGGTAAATACCTGGCTGGATGAATAAAGACCTATAAACCTTGGCGCAGCTCTGTGCTCTCTGACCCTGAGTTCCTTTGAACAGTGAGCTCAGCAATCCTTTTAAAGCAGTAAACAGCCTGGGAGCAGGGGTGGTGGAGCTGTCTTGGGTTGACTAAATAGCTGTGGATGAGGTCCTCAAAACTATCACGAGGACTGTGATAAAGGGTAAAAAATAAAATATAGCCTTTGAGTGGGCTTTGTGAGGGATAGCTATTTAATGATATGATTTAGTTTACAGCAGCTGACAGCTTCACCCCACCACCTCCCCAAAAGTTCTTGCTAAGACAGGGAGCTGTCACTTAACAGGGTCATGGAAGTTACACTCTCACTCAAGGGGAGATTTTTGAGGAGGATTGGCAGACATTGCTGAAGCTCCATAAAACTGTTCATGCCCACTTTAAACTAAACCCATTAAATCAACTCTCCTCCCCTCCCTTCCGTCCTTGTGTAGTAGTTAGGTTCAGGTGTCAACTTGGCCAGGTGATAGTGCCTAGTTGCTGTGGACCTAAATCATCAGCATATGGATTTTTCTATGGCTGATTACATCTGCAGTGGGCTAAGAGACATGCCTTCTGCAATGAGTGATGTTTTAATCTAATTAGCCAGAGGCTTAAAAGACAGAGGTCAGAAGAAAGCTCAGCAGCCCAGCACACCTAAGGTTAGAACTTAGAGCCAACTCAGACCCAGACGTTTGGAGATGCAGAAAGAAACAGCCCTGAGGAAAGCCGTTTGAACCCAGAGGCCGGGAGAGAAGCCCAGCAGATGTCATTTGTGTGCCTTCCCAAATTAATAAATTTGTAACTAAATAAATTCCCTTTATAAAAGCCAGTCCATCTCTGGTGTATTGCATCTGGCAGCCTTAGCAAACTAAAACACCTTGTATACATCTGTAGAGTCCAGTATGCCAGAACAGTGTTAGGTGCTGGGAATTCAAAAGTGAATAACTCACATGGTCCTTTTCCCCACAGCTAGTAGTAGCTGTGGCTTAGCCTGTCCTCTGTACTGGGTCTCAGCCTTTCCCTAGGAATACCTCCTGTGAATCTTGTTTCCAAGGGAGCAACAGAGAGTAAGTGGGTCTAACATAGGACTCTGCCTCCCCAGCTTCTCTTTCTTCACAAGTAAGTGGTGCACACTTTAAACTGGAAATCTTTCTATTTATTTAGTACCTAACAAATGATAAGATTATTCTGGGTACTTTTTCTTTGCTTTTTGGTTGGGGGTAACATTTCTAAGCTTTCAAATGTGAGTAGAACATTTGGACAGAAGAAGGAATATAAGAAAGGGGAAGAGGGCTAGTATTCTGTTTCTGAAAATATAGACATTTTTCATAGAAACAGATATTTTCTTACTATTATTTTTATTAATATTCTTTTGATAAAAACTTTAACATAGAAACATTTAAACATTCACAAAAATGGACAGAACAGTACAATAAGCCCTAAGTATCTTTTACTTGGCTTCAACAAGATCCCTTCTCCTGTATTATTTTGGAACAAATCTGATACATTATTTCATCTATAAATATTTCAGCGGGTGGCTCTAACAGATAAGGACTACTTAAAAAAATAACCACAAAACCATTACTTCACCTAAGCAGTAGTAATAATTCCTTAATATCAGAAACTATTTAATTGGCATTTAAATTTCTGTCTCATAAATGCCTATGCATATTTTAAAATTTTGCTTGTATTAGACTCTAAATAAGCCCTACATATTGTAATTGGTTACATTGTCTCTTAAGTCCATATTTTCCTATTATAATATAGATTAAATTAATAGATTCCCACCTGTATTTTAATACACCTTGCAATCTGTTGAAAAGAAACTCTGTTTCCTATAAATTGGTAGTTGGATCTGGAGGCTAATTCAGATTCAGGTTCCATTTCACTGTCAAAAGGGCTTTACAGATGGTAGAATAGTCTCCTCTCTCTTTTTTTTTTCATGACAGTTATTATAATGTAACTGTGATTTCGGGATTTGGTTGGAGCCTGTAAGACAGGGTTTCTAAACCTTGGCACTGTTGACATTTTGAATTAGACAATTCTTTGCTGTGAGGCTGCCCTGTGTGCTGTAGGACTTTTGGTGGCACTGGCTTCCACTCACTGAGTCCCAGTAGCAGTCTCTTGGCATTCCTAAATGTGCTCTGGGAGGCAAAATTGCGCCTAGTTATGAACCACTGTTGTAGACCAACTCTTGGTTCTTCTTAAAGGTTGTGTGTCCACATAATTGTTCGGGTGCTAATGAATTTATCATAAGGCCTGGGCCATATTTCATACCTGTTATATTAGTTTCCTGTGCTGCTATTATATATCACCACAAATTTAGTGGTTTAAAACTTATACAAGTATATTATCTTAAAGTTCTGGAGACCAGAAAATCAAATTGAGTTTCACTGAGCCAAAATCAAGGTGTTGGCAGGGTTGCATTCCTTCTGGAGATTCTAGAGGAGAATCAGTATCCTTGCTTTTTTACCTTCTAGAAGCTGCCTGCATTCCTTGGCTTATGGCCCCTTCCTGCATTGCCAAAGTCAGAAGTGCAATATCTTCCAATCTCTCTCTCTTTCTCTCTCTCTCTCTCTCTTTTTCATCCTCATGCCTCCCTCTTATAGAACCTTTCTGATTATATCAGGCTCACTGGGATAATCCAAAATAATCACCCCACATCAAGATCCTAACGTATTCACAGGTTCTAGGGATTCGGATATGGATAACTTTCTGGGTGGAAGAGATATTTTTTTCAGCCTACATTGCTATATAACTGAAAGAAAGAGTAGAAAGTTCATCAAGAGAAAATACAAAATATATAAATAATGGGGGAGATAAAGGGTAAAAAATTGGGTAGACTGAAATACCAGTGGTCAATGAGAGGGAGGGGTAAGAGGTATGGGCTATATGAGTTTTTCTGTTTTCTTTCTTTTTTCTGAAGTGATGCAAGTGTTCTAAAAATGATCATGGTGATGAATACACAACTATATGATGATCTTGTGAGCCATTGATTATATATCACGTACGGACTGTGTGTGGATGAAGATTCCCCCCAAAAAATATTTTTAAAGAATCTACTCTTAGCCCCATTTCTTCCTCAAGCTCTATTCTAATTCTCTGCTCCATTTTTCCTCCTCAAAAGTGTTGCCTATAATCTCTTGGAGCTATTCCAATTAGCTTTTGGTACTGAAACTACTGTTGTCAAGGTCATAATGACCAAATTGCTAAATCCAATAGTTAATTCTTAATCCCTACTTTACTAAATGAATGGGCTGTGTTTCCTTGGAAATAGTGAATGGCAAGGGGGTGCAGGAAGTGGAGGGATAAATTCCAAAGCCA
Source organism: Myrmecophaga tridactyla (assembly GCA_004026745.1). Lineage (NCBI taxonomy): Eukaryota > Metazoa > Chordata > Mammalia > Pilosa > Myrmecophagidae > Myrmecophaga > Myrmecophaga tridactyla. Next base: position 5,004 of record PVIY010034231.1, read on the forward strand.
GCTACATTTGTTAAATGTATGTATAAAACAACTCCACTACATCACCAACTCTTAAAAAAAAAAAAGAGATTTACAAAGAGTGATTTTATTTTTGGTGTAATTTTATTGAGATATATTCACTCAGCACTGGAACCATCCAAAGCATATAATCAGTGGTTCACAGTATCATCACGTGGTAGTGCATACAGCCCCATGATCAAATTTAGATAATTTTCATTACTCCAGAAAAGAAATAAAAAGAAGAAAACTCTAATCCTTCCATACTCCTTGTCCTCCCCATATTAGTGACCCATAGTGTTGGTATAGTACATTTGTTACTGTTTATGAAAAGGTATTAACATATTACTGCTACCTAAAGTCTATAGTTTGCAATAGGTACATTTTCTCTGTATACCCCTCTATTATTTACTCCTTACAATAGTGTTATACATCTACTCTAGTTCATGAAAGAACTTTTTAACATTTGTACAGTTAATCATGGACATTGTCCACCACAAGATTCCCTGTGTTATACATTCCTATGTCTTAACCACCAACTTTCCTTTTGGTGACATACATGACTCCAAACTTTCCCTTTCCACCACATTCACACACTGTTCAGCACCATTAATTATTCTCACAATAATGTGTTACCATCACCTCTGTCCATTTCCAAATGTTTGTGTTCACCCTAGTTAAACATTCTGCACATATTGAGCAACTGCTCCCCATTCTGGCCTCATTCTATATCCTGGTAACCTGTACTCTATATTTAATGTATTATAATTAGCTCATATCAGTGAGATCATACAATATTTGTCTTTTTTGGTCTGACTTATTTCACTTAACCTAATGTCCTCGAGGTTCACATATATTGTCACATTTCAGAACTTCATTCCTTTTTATAGCTGCATAATATTCATTGTATGTATATCCCACATCTTATTTATCCATTCATCTATTGATGGACGCTTGGGTTGTTTTTATCTTTTGGCAATTGTGAATAATGCCGCTACAAACATTGGTGTACAAATGTTTATATCCCTGCTTTCAGATCTTCCAGGTATATCCCGAGTAGATGGATGACAAGGTGTGTTAATCAGGGTCCTTTAGAAAAACAGAAACAACATAAGTTTTATAAAGGTGTCTCACACAAACGCGGGAATGAAAGAGTCCAAAATCTGTAGGGCAGATGGCTACAGTGGCTGTAGCCACTGGTGGCTCCAATGAAGGGTCTGGACAAACTCCACAGGAGAGGCTCACTGGCTGAAGAAGCAGTGAAAGAGTCTCTCTTTTCTTTAAAAGCCTTCAACTGATTGCAGATGTAATCAGCAACAGATGCATTCAACTGACTGATAACTTAATACACCAGTCTTCCGGTTTATCAACCAGCCACACGCTATCCTTGCAGCATCGGTCAGGCCTGTGCTTGCCTGACCAGACAACTGGGCCTCATCATGGCCAAATTGACACCAGAACCTAACGGTGACATAAGGGAACTCTATACTTAGTTCCTGATGAACTGCCAAACCATCCCCCACAGCAGCTGCACCATTTTACATTCCCATCAGCAGTGATTAAGTGTTCCAATTTTTCCACATCTTCTCCAACACTTGTAATTGCCTGTTTGTTTAATAGCAGCCATTCGAGTAGGTGTGAGATTATATCTCATTGTGGTTTTGATTTGCATTTCCCTAATAGCTAGTGAAGCTGAGCATCTTTTCATGTGCTTTTAGCCATCTGTATTTCCCCTTTGGAGAAATGTCTATTTATGTCCTTTGCTCATTTTTTTTATTAGGTTGTTTGTCTTTTTATTGCTGAGTTGTAGGATTTCTTTATTATATACTGGATATCAAACCCTTATCAGATATGTAGTTTCCAAATCTTTTCCCCCATTGAATTGATTTTCTTTTCACCTTTTTGAAAAAGTCCTTTGAAGCACTGAGATATATGATTTTGAGAAGTCCCCATTTCTCTATTTATTCTTTTGTTGCTTGTGCTTTGGATGTAAAAATCTAAGAAACTACCATCTATCACTAGCACTTGAAGATGTTTCCCTACATTTTCTTCTAGGAATTTTATGGTACCAGTTCTTATATTTAAGGTTTTGACCCATTTTGAGTTAATTTTTGAATAGGGTGTGAGATAAGCGTCCTTTTTCATTCTTTTGGTTATGGATATACAAGGAGTGATTCTAACAGAGAGGAGAACAAAGGTAAGTAGCATGTGGAAGCAGTCCACGGTTTGTTCTCAGTCCCCGGGCTCAGTCTGCTGTTAGCTCTAGAACTACTTGTGCATGCAGAAGGCTGTGTGTGCTCACGATTTACCTACTCTCATTTTCCTCTTCAACAGGACTGAATTTCAACTCCCTGGTGCTCTTTTCTGTCTGGTTGCACCATTACTGGCCCCTCAAACTGAATGTGTCCCAAGTGGGTCATCAACTTTCTTTCCAAATCTGCTCCTCTTCTCTTTAATAGTTGTGTTAATGGCATTACCCTTCTCCTCCGCCCAGAGTTCAACCTCTTCCTTTACCTTAACTCCCAAATCAATCATTTGCTAAGTCTTAGAGATTCCATTACCATGGCAGCTCTTAAATCTATCTTTTCTTCCCACCCCCACTGCCATTCTCTCATTTAAGGCTTTTAAAGTCTTTTGTTGGATTATGAAATTGTCTTCCTAAATTACCGCCTAACCTGTCCCCATGGCTCCAGGTTCTTCTCTGCCCAATTCATCTCATCATGATAATAGCTATTCTTATGGAGCACTCCCCATATGAAATTTCATCCATTAATCCTCACAAGCAGTATGTGAGCTGAGCTGAACCAAAGGGTCAGGCCAGAAGGCCAGAAGCCCAGAGTCATCAGACCTTGAATTCAGCGGGAACGCCTCTCCAAGGGTTCTATACCCAGTTCAAAGAAAGGAGAGGCTCTGGATAAGCTATTGTTTGGCTTGGGGAAATACTGAAAATGCTCAGGACAATAGAGAAAATGCTGGAGATCTCTACCCCACTCTGTTTTTAGCCACTTCTCTAAAAAATAAAAAGGTTGAATAAATATTTAAAGAACATCTTATTCAAGGGGCACTACATTATTGAACGCCTGGGGACCCATTTGTGTGTTCCTATTTTATGGATGAGGCAACTGAAGCTGGAAGGATTTAAGTAATTTGCTCAAGGTTACATAGGCAGTAAATGGAGAATTGGAATTCTATCTTAGGACTCGAAAGTTCCATGTTCCTTTTACCCTATGAGCTGTTTTCACCTATGTTTGCCAACTTTATTTTCCACTCTTTATATCTTCAATGTTGCAACAAAGCCAGGCTCCTCCTTCTTCTTTGCTGGACCTTGAATGTTCCCACCTTTATGTTTATACTTAGGTACACTCATAGGAGGCACTAAAAAATATGTATGGCATGAATGAGGAAGTACAGATACAACATGCTTTGATCAGAATTATCTGTTTCTCTGTAATTATAAAAGATTTGCTAAAACCCATAACATTAAAGTTGGAGACATGGAAGGTGTATATAGTTTTGTCTTGCTTTGCTTCTGTGTCTTTGTACAATTTTTTTCTTCTCCATCACCTGCGGAATGTTCTCCTTCCTCCCCATAGCTTCTGCCAGTTCATAGCTTCCTCCTTTCTTTAAGAACTGACTCAAAGCCTAGCCCTTCCTACAGTTCTACTTTCCTGAGTCCAGGCCACAAGGGCATCTCATTTACCCTGCAGTCACAAGGCACCCACACAGATTGACAATTGCCGAGCAATCACCATCAAATCATTGATCATCACCACCCAATCATCAAACAGCTATTGTGTACTTAGCATATGAAAAGCTCTGTGCTAGGTACTGTGAGAAAGTCAGGGAAATTTCTCAGAGGGGGTGGGATTCAAGCAGAACTTTGGAGACTACATTTGAATTAGAGAGGTGGAAACGAAGGGTGAGTAAAATGATGCATGACAGTGACATTCAATTCCTACTCTTTCTCTTGCTGGCTATATGATCTTGGACAAGTCATTTAAACTCATTGGAAGTCAGTGTCCTCATACAAGATGGGAATAAGAAAATCTACTTTACAGGGTGGTTATGAGGATGAATGTGAGAAAACGTGTATTGGGTAGAACTCTTGAATAAATATGAATAAAATTATGTAAGATAAGGAATGTCTTAATTTTATAGTCAACATATGAAAGTTCCAAACCTCCTTTATCCATATCTCCACATGTCTCTTCATGTGGGTATCCACCATCTTTCTTATGTTGGCTAAAGATGGGAGAAGTCTTCCATCTGGTCTTCCTTCTGCAGGGGCTCACAGAAGGGTGTTCTGTTATTCTAGTAACCACAAATTTCTCAGCCAGTAATTGGCTAGTTTTCCAAGGGAGAGGAAAACAATTGCTCCCACTTTCCCTACACTCACTGTATTGTCTTTGTTTTTGCTTAGTGCTGCCTTATCTACCCGGAATGTGCCATCTTCCCAGCCTTAGCCTAGCCAATTCTTATTGGTCCAGTGAGAGTTGGCCAAGGTGTCACTCTGTCCCAGAAGACAGATTTGGAAAAATTAGTCCTAAAGTGAGACTTCACATTTCAGGATTTAGAGATTCAGGTAAGTCTCTGAATCTTTTGGTTGGGAAGGAAGGCATTTCTTCTGGTTATTGTTTCCTTTGCAAACAGTGACAAGGGTTATTCTACCACAGGATGGAAGCAGCTGGCAGATGAGAAGAGCTCCTGGGAAGACAAGGAGGGGACAATAGCATTTGGAGGGAATGGTATCCACTGGTGACCCAGGGTCTGAGATTCAGAGGTTAGTACTATTGCTTGCCAGGTGTTTGCTTTGGTTAAGTTACTTACCTTTTTGGAGTCTCAGTTTCCTTAACCATAAAATGGGTTGCCAAATTTAGCAAATAAAAATAGAGTGCCTAGTTAAATTGGAATTTTAGATTAGCAATAAATAATTTTTAGTATAAAATAGTATGAAATATTTATGCAAAATGCAATAAGAATGTTCCAAATATTATATAGGACATACATACAGTGAAGTATTTATTTATTGTTTATCTGAAATTCAAATTTTACAAAGTGTCCTGTATTTTATCTGGCAACCTTGAATCGTGAAATGAGTAATTACCTTGTAGTGTTTTTGTGAGGGTGTAATAATAGCACATTTAAGCCTTAGCACAATAACTGAGTGTATAGTTGAGAGCTGAACAAATGGATTTTTTTAATCATAATTAATATTAATAAAGTTCTTTAAATAGTAATTTGCCCTAAAGGGAACCTTTGGAGAAAAGTTTCTAACTTTAGATCAGCAAAAGGTGAATTATAATAAAGGCCCGGGAATAAGATTTATAATTTCATAGTGATAATTTGGGGAAAGGGTGAATTAATTAATCATATAATCAATTACTTGGGGAGTTTTCTTTAAAAGTTGGTCCCCTAGAGTATCTTTAGGTTATATTGTTTTTACTATTTAAACTGCACTGTTCGTAGTTTTAAGCGTTCTTTTCTTTTCTTTTCTCATCAGAGTGAAAGCACATTTAGCTTTACCTTGAAATCCTCTGGCCTTGTTAAACTTTAAGACCTTATGGCAAAGTACAAGGCCTCCACTGCCACCTCGTGGCAATTTACATTAACTGCAACGCGCTCAAGCAAAGTCCTGGAAGGAAGTCAGCGTTTGAACGCTTCAAATTCCAGAGAGGACTAAGGCTTTGCCATGACAGTTTCCTTTGGCCCTAACCTCCTTTCTCCCGAGGCTGGAGGTGTCAAGACTAGCAGCTGGCTAAAGGAGGCAGAGGAGAAAATATCGAAGTCCGCATTTCCCGCCAAACCCAATTTTGGGTTTTGTAGCTCGAAGGGAACGAGTTGAAAGAGGGAAGTTTTAGACTGAGTGGAGTACTGATTATTACAACATTGGACTGGTCTTTTAAGTGCCAAGACAAAGGGTCTCCATTTAATAGCTAGGAGTGGCTAGAAAATCCATGGTATCTGCTAGAAAATCCAAAGGGCAGGGAAAGGACAAATCCAGGTTGGAGGGACAGTGAGAGAAGAAAATGTGCTTTTAAAACCTGCCTCCTATTGCATTCCGCTCAATTAATAAATGTGTTTCAAACACAAATGTTATCAGGAGGGAAGGAAGCACAGGTACTTTGAATGAGAATGGGCAGACTGAGCTCTTGGATCCCAGCTTCTCATCTTACAGTTGATGAAACTGAAGTCAAAATCAGGAAAGAGATTAGTCCAGAGTAAAGGCCAGTCAGCTCCAGGATAAGATTTATAGTAAATCTCTCTCTCCCCCACCCCCATTCTGTTCCAGGCATACGTTTATCATAATATTTTAATAGATTCTTCTGCAAGATAATTGTTCACTTATGAATAGCCACCCTTCCCCATTCCTACTCCACATTCACTCTCTTTCAGTGACAAAGGCAGAGTCAAGGGTGATGCATGCTGTGAGAGCTGAACCGGAGAAACAAGCAAGGAATCAGAATTGCCGCAGAGAATCAACATCTCCAGGCTCTCCTTGTGCGGAAACATCCACCCTCCGGCAGCATTTTTGTGATAGGACTCCCTTGCCCAAACAGTTTCCCCTCCTGTAGTTACAACCTAGCAGAACTAAAGCAATGTTTTCATCAATTGAAAGCTGCCAAACTCCCAAGGGCCCACCTGTGAAAAACCCACCTAACTCTACTCCCAACTCTCTTTAAAATTCCTACTAGAATCCAGGCAGGGGGGAGTTGAATTCTTGAGTCAACTTCCCTGCTGCTCCTCCACTAATAAATCTTCCTTCCCTCACTGCCGGTGCCATGTCTCTGTTTCTATTTCTAATCTCCTTTCTCTGCCCAAGTCCAGGACTTTCACATGCCATTGATTATCAAAATCTATCGTCTGTAACTTCCTTTCCCATGCGCTTTAGATCTTTCTGAAGAATGCAAATGCTCACCATTAGAGTAACCTGCCACTGGAAAACATGCATAATCATAGCTAACTACAAAGGACTTATAATCTAATAAGTTTATCCCTCAGGTTTCCATGTTTAAAATTAAAAAAAGTGTGAGGCAGAGAATGATAAATGGAAGACTAGATCCCTGAATCACTCCAGCCAGAGCTACCAATGAGAAAATAGAGTCTACCAGAATTCCTTATGGCCCCATCAGCTAAATTTCTTTGAAAATCAAATTCCAAATGTCCCACGACATCCTTCAAAATTTTTTTCACAAATTAGAGTCAACATTTCCTTAGAAGAGTACACAGACAGCTTATGCCTCTGAATGAGGAATTTTTAAAACTTTAGAACCAGCAAAACTAAGAACTTCTTTAGAATCGTCTTTGAGCTGAGAATGGATGGTTGTAATGTCCTCTCCTAGTTCACTTGTATTTATGTCGCTGTTTCTTTAATAAGAAACTTTCTTTTTAGAATTTTAGGTTTATAGAGACACTGCTCAGAAAGTATAGAGTTCTTGTATTACCCCCTCCCTCAGTTTCCCCTATTATCAATATCTTGGATTAGTGTGGTATATTTGTTACAAATGAACGAATTAAATTAGGGAATCTTTAACCCCCAAGGGAGGCATCTCTATTTGCATGGGAGGAACCTGACGCTGTCACATCGGGCGTGACTTGTCCAAGGCACACCTTTAAATGACAGGGACCGAGTGGGAGCCTGGGTCTTTCCACTTTCATTATGTTGACTGCCCTAGCATATCCGCTTTCAATTTCTGGCTTCCCGTTTCGGATTATGACGCTTTTCTTAACTTTTTTTTTAGCGTGAAAGTTTTCGAGACGCCTACCGGTGGAAAATGCCCTTCCCCCCAACCCTGCCCTCCGCCTCCCCTCCCCTTCCCCCACCGCCAGCCTAACCAAACTCTTCCCCAGACGCCAGACTCCTTTCAGCTGCGCGCGTTGAAATGACTAATGAAAGAGCTCTCTGCAGCCGGTCGAACTTGAACTTGCACACCGAGCACTGTTGCTGCGGCTCGCTCGGACCTGACCTCGCCTATTTACATACTGGCTGTCACTCCAAAAGCCCCCGACCGGGGGATTTCCCCGATGTACTGCCAATGCTGCTCTGAGTCTCGGACCGCGCGACCTGAGCGCGGATCCAGCACCGCAGGGGTTGTAGCAATTCAGGCCTCCTCTCCTCCTGGCCAGGAGCTCTTTTCCTGGGAAGAAGTCCTGGTTCGTAGAGACCTGGGTGCCAAGGGGGCAGCTCGACAACGATAGCTGTCCTGCGTGACATTTACGGATCCAGGTGCTGGGAATACCTGGAGAAGGAAATCAGGGTCCCCGTGCTCCTGGAGCTGGAAGCCTGGTTAAGGCAGTGGACGCACAGGCTTGGATAATTTCAGACCATTCCATAGCATAGGTATGAAGGGTGGGAGGTGGGTGGGGGCATACTCTGGGAGCTGAGCAGAAGGGCATCCAACCAGGGGGTGTGAGGGAAGGCTTCCTGGAAGTGGCAATGATGAAACTGAGTCTTCAACACTAAAAAACACTTTTTAGAAGGACCTTTTTTCCCTAGTTGTAAAAATAATACATCTCATTGCAAATACTTTAAATTTTACAAAAATAGATGTTCCCTTAGAGAAAGCTGGGAGTGAGAGGGAGAAAGAAAACTTTGTCAGTAGGATTTCGGATCAGTTGGCGTTTGTGGCCATTTTCCCCAAAAGGAAGTCCTGTGTGTATAAGCACATGTATGTATGAGTGGGTGCATGTGACTGCATGCGTGCACACGTGTGTGTGAGAGCGTGTGTGTATGTGAGGAGGTGAAGTAGAGCTGAAAAGGGGGTGATGAAACTTCTGAGGGGAGACCATGTCCCCGTGGTCTGAACCCAGGGTGAGAGATCAGTCAGCTCCTTACTCTCGGACCCTGGTTTTTGCAACTTGGTTTTCCAGGTTTTGGTCTTGGTTAGTGATGTCCTGTGACTTTGAGGGTCTCATCTCTGCCTAAGCCTCTAGGTGGTAATTTATCATTGTCAAGGTATTTTCCTAAACAAAATTGCTCTCTCCTTAAAAAGAGTTGTAGGAGCAGCTTTAAGATGTTAACAATGTTTAACATGTTGCTTATTTGAATGTCAATAAGAGTTCACATTTATTGAAGACTTTCTTTGAGCCGGATGTATGCTACTATTTCTCCATTTATTACCTCATAGCATCGATCCTCAAAACAACCTTATAAAGTAGATATTTTTATTATTCCCACTTCATGGATGAGGAAACTAAGATTATTACTTACTCAAGTCACATAGCTAGTAGTTGGCAGAGCCTGTACTCAAATGGTGATCTCTTTGTCTCCTATTCTTGTGCTCATGAACATAATACTGCACTGCATTACTTTTCAACATATTTAGCATATTTTCCAAGTATCGCTTTCCATATCTGTAAAATAGAAATAAAATCTCAGAGTTGTGATGATTGAGCATTCATCAAAAAAAATGAATGCCGAAGCTACTTATCATCCATCAGGAATATGTGAGTGCATGTGTGTGTTTATAAATAACATTTGCAATGTTTAGGTACAAAACTCTTTCATATATCTCTTTGCACTTGTGAGGGAGCTCTTGTTACTCTCATTTCACCCATGGGGCGATGAGGACCAGAAAGGTTAACCGATTTGCCCAATATCATACAATTAAGAATAGCGAAGCCAGGGCTGGAACCAGGATCCAGTGCTTGTCCGTCTGTCACACGCTGCCTCTTGGACCGGGGGCCATCAAGATGCAGGCCCTTTGTTCCTGCAGTGGTCCCAAATGACAGCATGTGGGTAGTTCCAATTGATTCTGACCAGCATGTTAGGCTCCCCTTGTTTCCTTTCCTCTATTCTTCTCCATTTTTCTGTTCCCAAGGCTAATGTCCCTTGCCCCTCTTCACAGGTCTCAAGGTGATTTCTGGCTTTCCTCTGCACTAGTCCTGGGGATTCTTTGCTATCACTCCCTTACCCACCCACACACTTGCCTTTTCACTAAGTATCAGTTGAGCCCCTTGCTAAGTGTTGTGGAGACATGTGAGATAAATGTGAGCTGAGAGTCTTACTCCTAACGTGTTCACAATGTTAGTGTGAGAGATGGGACCCAAACACAGGAACTGGAGCCATGGGCACGGCGTCCCGACCTCCTGAGATGCAGGCCAACCCCTGCTATGCTGGGCGCCAGCTCTAAGACCAACCTTTGGACAATCACGCTGGTTGCTTCTCATGGTCATTCATTTCCTCCTACTCTTTGACTACCACAGACTTTTCTTCTGGAGTTTTGCAAACATGCATTTCTAGGATTTTGATGCCTTCTACCACAAGTGAGTCTGCAAAGTATGAAGGCTTTGTTTAGACCTGGGGCAATGATTTTAACTGCATGTTTCTCTTCTGCAATATTGGGACAATACCTATTTCACCGGTGTTTCTTCAGAATTAAACATGACACAAGTAGAGGACCTAACAGCAGCGCACACGGAGCGATCTTATTCCTCTTTCCCCCTGCAGTGTGATTTGTGGTGTGGCGAAGGGCCCGATCACCACCAGACAGCTGCCTGCCGTGAGGCCACATGATGGGAAAGTCACACAGTAGAATCACTCCTTTGGATGCAGCCTTTGTTTCTTGACAATACAAGTAACAAAACCTTCACAACCTAGTACAAACTAAAAGGGGAATTTTCTGGAAGTATGCTATTATCAATTAGGGTTCTTGGCTGCAAGTAGCAGCAACCAACTCTGGCTGACTTAGGCAGTAAGGTAACTATTGGGAGGATATTGGGTGAAGCAGAGGCTTATCAGCAAGGCTGGATGACCAGGTTTGGGCCACACAGTGTGGAAAGGGGCCAAATGACACACTGTAGAATGGTCTGGGAGGCAGGGCCACATTGCCAGGCACCAGATGCTGCTGCTTGCTGCTCACACCCGGTGATCACTGATGACACCAGCACTTGCTGCCTTGCCTCTCTTTGGGCCTGATTCTCCTATAACTGATCCTATGGAATGAATGCCGTGTGGTTCCTGTAGTTCTGGAGTGCTTCTATCTCCTTGGCACAGCCTCAATCACACATCTGTGTTCTAGCTGTGAGGAAGGGTGGGAAAATGAGTATTTGGCATTATCAGGTTTGGGAATGGAAGGTGGGAGATACTAAGGGGATGAGTCTTCAAGCAATTAAAAGGAAGCCCCAAATACCAGATATCTGCAAAGGATTTTGAGTTTCCCCACAGATACAGGAGCATTTTACGGAGCCCCCAGATAGGAAGCTAACTTTACTCACAGGACCAGGAACTCGGAATTGGAAGATGTCTCTCTGTACCTCTCTCTCTGTCACTGGGTTCCTCTGCCCCACCTGCTCAGGGTCCAGAGAGAGCCATCTCTTTCTTGACTGTTGTAGAAATTAATTGCTTGCATCCTTTAGAATGTCTGTTTCCTTATCTTTCAGAAACAACTCCCAATTCCTCTGTGAGGGCTCTCTCTGCCCATTCTGGTCTGGATGGGTTCCATCTTCAACCCTAGGGTTTGGACTACATGATTCTGGTCCAAGCCACACAACACAGTGTAAGCCAAAAGGGCCACAGTGATGGGTTCAGGGGTGGGGATGTGATATAAGATAGTCACAGGCTCTTTTCCTTTTAACTATAACTTACATGTTGTAAAGTGCACAATTCTTAAGTGTAGGGCCCAATACATTTTTACATATGTATATACCTGTCACGGTCAGGTTCATGTGTCAACTTGGCCAAGTGGTGGTACCTGTTTGTCTGGTTGGGCAAGTGCTGGCCTGTCTGTTGCTATGAGGACATTTCATAGCATTAAATCATGATTTCATCAGCTGCATCCACAGCTGATTCCATTTGAAATCAGCCAAGGGGAGTGTCTTCTGCAATGAGTGATGCTTAATCTAATCACCGGAAGCCTTTTAAGGAGGATTCAGAAGAGACAGGCTCTCTTCCTGCTTCAGCTGGCAAGCCTCTCCTGTGGAGTTTATCCAGACCCTCCATCAGAATCATCGGCTTCACAGCCTCCTCTGTGGATTTTGGACTCTGCATTCCCATGTTTACGTGAGATACTTTTATAAATTTTATATTTGCAAGTGTTTCCTGTTGATTCTGATTCTCTAGAGAACCCTAACTAATACAATACCCATGGAATGACCACTGAGATCAAGATATAGAATATTTCTAGCAGCACAGCAGGCTCCCTTGCAACCCTCTGTTTTAATAATCCACCCAAAAATAACAAATATTCTGACTTCTATTATCTTAGATAGTTTTATCCCTTTTTGAACTCCATTTAAATGGAATCATATAGTATATAATCTTTGTTTTTGTTTTTTTTTGTCACCCCACATTATGTCTGTGAGAGTCATCCATGCTGTTTCATGTAGCATTCATTCATTCGTTCTTCCACATGTACAGTATTTCATTATATGAATTATACCTCAATCTCGTTATCCATTCAACTTTCCAGTTGATGGATGTTTGGATTGTTTCTGCTTTGGGGCTATTAAATAATACTGCTGTGTATATTCTTGTGTGTGTCTTTTGGTGAATACAAACACCCATTTTTTTTATGTATATCATGAATGGAATTGCTGGGTTATAGAAATACATAGAAAAAATATATAGCTTTAGAGGACATTGACAATTTTCCCAAGCTGTTGTACTAATTTACACATCTACTGGCAATATATGAGAATTACAGTTGCTCTACATCCTTGCTGATACTTTCTTTTGTCAGCCTTTTTAATTTTAGCCACTTTGATGGAATCTCATAGTATCTCATATGGTTTTATTTCCCTAGTGGCTAATGGTGTTGAGAACCTTTTCATATGTTTATTGGCCATTTGGATAACTTGATTGTTAAGTACCTGTTCAAATCTTTTGCCCATTTCTTAAAAAAAATGGTTTGTTGGCCTTTATTCTTACAGATTTTAATATATTCTAGATGTGAGTCCTTTGCTTGATACATATATTGCAAATATATTCTCCTAGTCTGTGGTTTGCATCTCACTCTCTTAATACTGTCTTTTATTTTTTTTAGGAGCATAAATTCAATAGTCTGTAACCATTTTATGCTTTTAACTCATCCTATTTAAGGAACTTTGCCCATGCTGAAATCATAAACCATTAGTGACTTTTGAGGGAAGTAGAAGTAAAGGGTTTCTTCTTTCTATTGGACTTGGGGTTGTGAGGAGGTGAGGCTAAGCCAGCAATGGAGGCAGAAAGCAGAAGGGATCAAAGGACTGCCCTTGAGGTGGAAGACGGTCACAGTAAAGTGGATCTGAGCTCCCTAGGACCTGCCCACGATAGCTGTGGCTAAAATCAGAAGTGGCCATGGGGATATGACACAAGGCAGTTGGGCTCTGAAAAGATTCATTTAACTATTCCTTGATCAAATATTTACTGAGTGCTTAATGTGTAATGTAGGATTTTCTATTCTTAGAAGATTTTAGAAATTATCTAAAAAGAATTTCTTATATTCCAGATTTGGAAACCAAGGTGTGGGCATGATAAAGATTTGCATGCCATCACATAGCGAGGACAGAACCACAGCTAAACCAGAGCCACATCTAAAACCCAGGTCTACTGAATTGAAATCCCCCTCCCCACTACTCTGCCCCCAGTCTGGGCAGGAAAGTCCTGAGGGATGTTGAGGAGATTGACTGTCGCCTGGCCTCCAGCTTAAAGTTCTAGACTAAAGCTTTCTCACACACTTGGAGGTTTTCCTCTGTGACTTTGACCCTGGGCAAATAGAAAGTGAGATCCTGATCTGGTCTGCAGTGGCAGAGACTTCAGGAAATCCACATGGCTGAAAGAGCCAAAGCGGACCAGTGTCAACAGGGGGAAATCAGAGGGACTTCCCCCAAGTCCTTTCTGTCAAAGAAAGAAATGCTAGAGACCTATCTGAAGGGGAAAAAAATCCCAAGGACTATTCTAGACTGGGTAAATGTCTCCTGGTGGGGCTGCTACCTCTTGGGTTTTACCGAAGATGCTAGGTTCCATCTGCTGTGGTCACTTACGGGAAGCTGGAATTTAAAGTTGGTTATATACAGCTTCATGCAAGCCCTAAGCCAGGGCTTAGTTCCAAGGCATGACAGGGGTTTCTCATTGGTTGTAGGTGGGAAGTGATGGACATTTGGGTACCTTGGCATTTGCTGATAAACCAGAGGTCCAGTGACATGTTAGATTTGGGCTCTTTGAGGCTCTTCTGACTCCCTCTGCCTTTTCCTCTAATTTCCGCCACACTGACTGAAAGAACCAGCACCACATGGGTCAATTAGACATGTTTATAACTGTAAAGCATCATTAGTCTTCATACTGAGCAAGTCCCTTTACAATAAACATCTTTTGAGTGTCCTTTCACTTTATTAGAGGAAGGCAACACATTTCGGCAGTGGCTCCTAAATTCAGATGGGTGAACCGGTGTCATAGTGTGTAAGAATCACTCTTGTAAGTCATGGCTTGGGTCTGAGAATCTGAATTTAACAAGGCCTTCAGGTAATTTTGATAAACAGATGATTCTGAAACTCATATTGCCATTTCAGGCTTGGGCTCTGACAGACCTGGGTTTCAGTTCTGGCTTTGCTTCACCACTTACCAATTGTATTTTCTGCACATAAATGGTCCTCAGTTTTCTTGTCTGTAAAATGGGGCGTGCTAATAATACTTAGCTCACAGTGTTGTTATGCAGAGAGAGTGAGATAATGCATCTAAAGCTGAAGTACAGTGCTTGTCACTCAGTAAGTCATAGTAAGTATTAGTTGCTACAACTATTATTATTATTACATCTGTGTATCTTTTTAACTGTCTTTCTTCATTGTTCTGTTTTTTTTTTCCTTGTATGAATATATGTATTTTTCTTTTTTGGGCATGGGCAGGCTCTGGGAATCGAACCTGAGTCTTCATCATGGCAGGCATGAATTCTGCCACTGAGCCACCTTTGCCCAACCCTTTATATTTTTATTTTTAAAATATTTTTATTGAGAAATATCCACACATATATAGTCCAGCCATATTATATAGTCAATGGCTTACAATATCATCACATAGTTGTGTATTCTTCACCATGATCATTTTTAGAACATTTACATCACTCCAGAAAAAGAAATAAAAATAAAAAAAAAAAAAGAACCCATACATCCCATACCTCTTACCCCTCCCTAACATTGACCCACATGTATTTCAATCTATCTGGTTTCTTTTTATGCCTTGCCTACATTAACATTACTTGGTTATATAAAACTTCCCAGACTAAATTTTACTTAATCCAAACAGTACAAAGTAGATACTATCATTTCCATTTTTATAGGTGAGGTTAGAAGTACAGCAAAGCTAAGTAATCACCCCAAATCCCATACCTTGTAAGTTCCAGTACCAAAGCCTAAACATAGGAATGTAGGATTCTAAAGTCAAGGAAGGCAAAGGTGAGAGAAATATTAGTGCTTAGCAGTGGAAGGAAACACTATTTATTCATATTATTTTATGATTTGAGTGTTTGCATACTTGTATAGAAGCTCAGTAAATTCATCGGCTCACTTACAATTTTGGCAGCTCACCCCTTCCCCACAAAGCAAATGAATGAAGTGAGGGCTGTCCTTTCATGCCTGGCTCTGTCGTCAGACCCATGAGTCAGCAGCACTTGCACCTCCACATTCTGAATGTTGGAAATGCAGAATCTCCCACCCAATTCCAGTCTGAACGGGGTCACCAAGTGATTGATAAGCACATTAGAGCTTGAGAGGCACTGAAAGGAGGCCGAACCATCGCAGACAATGGGAGAGCCTGGACCTAGGGAGCAGGGATCCATGTGCTTGCAGGTGTGGCATTTGCCTTAAAGAGGGGGGAGTTGGAATTTCTAGGTGAAAATCACCCACCCTTGATGACGGGGAAAATGACTGGCTGCAGCCACGCTGGTGTTTGCATAGATGGTGCATCCTTGCTACATCCAACATGCCAGAATAGATGTGCTCCTTCTATTTCATTGGAGCACTGGCAACTAGCATTGTTTAGGCACCAGCCCAATGTGGATTCGTTTAGACATGTTCATAATTGTTAAGCATCAGTGTGCCCTTTACACTGACCAAGTGCCTGTACAATAAACATCTTTTGGATTTTCCCTCACTTTATTAGAGGAAGGAGGTAATGGGTCATTAAAATCTGATCTCGATATCCACTACCACTTTTGCATGAGAGGATGACATAGCACTGTTCAGCAAAATAAAATCACTGCCTACATTGGGTGTTGCTTGGCAAAGACCTCTTTCTGAGAAGACAAAAATAATCAGCTTCAGGGGTTTTCTGAGAAAATGGAACACACCCTGCAGGGTCCTGATAAAGCGACACCTGGTGATGAAACTAGTTTCAGTCCAGCCGAGAGAGCTTATTAGAATGGATAAGTTTACCATACTAATTAATGCATATCTGCTTGCTACATTGAAAGACTCTCTTGCTTCCCATGCAAAATGGAAACCTAATGTTAATTAATCAGAACATTTCCTCACTTGCTTTCCACCCCCTTGGTGGGTCTCCTTTCTATTTTCTGAATGATATATTGCCCAGTTCACAAATTGCTCAGTAAAGCTGTGAGATTCTAAATTGCACAAGTTTTCTTTTCTTTTTTTTTTTTTTATCAGCTCATGGGTGAGTGTGTATATTTTGGACTATTCTTGTCTGCAGTGACTTTTTTCCCTTGAGTTCCTATTAGATCAAATATACAGAGTTCAAAGAAGGTCAGCTCAATAGTTCACTTGTGGTTGATTTGTCAGTATTAGATATGCAGCTATGGACAATATTGTTATCATCTTGTGTTTTGGGTGAATTGCAGACATTTCAGCACAGGAAGTATGTCTTTTTCATTTAGAATTATCCTAGTAGTACATACATACAGAAAAGGGAGCACATCCTAACTGTATAGCTCGAGGGAATATATAGAGGAAATGCATGCATATAACCAGCACCTAGATCAGGAAATATATTACTAGAACTGCAGAAGCTCATATACCCTCTTCTAGTCACTACCACTTACTCTCCTTCAGCACCAGTGCAGTCAGTGTTCTCACTTTTCATAGAATATATTGGTTTTGCATGTGGTAGTTCATATTTTTATGTTAGAAAGAAATTCTTGATTTTAAAAATATTGTGAATCACTAGAACCAAATTTCTTTCAGTTCACAATAATTCAGTTCAGTTCCTTGGCTTTCACTTTATAAATCTGAAAATTCTCAATTTAATTTTTTCTTTTTCTTTTGAAATAATTTCAAATTTATAGAAAACTTGCAAAAATAGTATAACTCTTTTTCTGGATGATTTGAGAGGAAGTTGCTGACATCACACTTATTACTCCCCAAATGTTTTAGTGTATAATTCCTGGAAACAAAGAATTATTCTACACAGTAATAATAACAATATAACTATTAAATCAGGAAATTATCATTGATACATAATTACTATCTAATCTTTAGACACCATTCAAATTTCACCAATGTCCCAATAACATTCTACATTACAGGATTCAGCCCAGGATCACATATTGCAATTATTTGCCATGTCTCTTTAGTATTCTTCAAACTGAAAGAGTTCCTCTGTCTTTGACTTTCATGACCTTGATACTTTAGGAAATTACAGGTCAGTTATTGAGTAGCATGTTCCTCAGTCTGAGCTTGTCTGATGCCAGTGTGGGAACTAAATGGACCCTGCCCTTGTTAGTAGAGTACTCTAGACCATGGGACCCACACATCAGGGATGTGCGGAGATAATCCTCAAGATCCAATAACACACACCTGTTCTTTGTGCAGTCTCTTCTAGACTGTTGAGATGACTTAGCTTCATCTTTTCACAGTATGAGTTATCATCAAAAATGCCCACATCATCATAACCAGTTTAGTTCCTAATTCTGTCAGTTGCTTTTTAAACGGTAATGAAATCAAAACCTAAGGCTCATGCTGAGAACTTGGTTTTATTGATGAGGTACAGTGTGAAATGGCTGTTGACTCTCTACTCTTTATATTTAATCATCGAAACACAAGAACTTCCTTGTTCCAGTCTCACTAGTTTAAATGTGTCATAATTCAGACAATGGATAAAGTTAAATTTACTCCTGCACTGACTTTAAAAAGGCAGACTCATTAATATTATAAATATGATTGCATAAGGAATGTGTTGTATACCTAAAGTAACATAACACTTTCAAGCATCCTCAGGTACTTTGGCGTAATAGCTTCCATTTAAAACCTTACTGTGTTCCCGGTGGCTGCTTCTGTAAAGCCTGTGAGCCAAAAATGGGTTTTACATTTTTTAATGGTTAAAAAAATAAAAAAGATGAATATTTTTTGATGTCATAAAGTTTTTTTGGAGTTGGGTAGTTGCAACAGACCACATAGCCCACAAAGCAGAAAATATTTAGTACTTGACTCTTTACAGAAAAAAGTTTGCCTTCCCATCATCTAGGTACTTGGCGTACATCTATGAACATAATAAACAAAGATCTTGGCCCTCAGGGAACTTATATATATATATATACTTTTTTATTGTGAAAAATAACATATTCAAGAAAGCAATACATTTCAAAGCACACTGCAACAATTAGTTGTAGAACAGATTTCGGAGTTTGGTATGTGTTATAATTCCACAATTTTAGGTTTTTACTACCAGCTGCTTCAAGACACTGGAGACTAGAAGAAATATCAATATAATGATTCAGCAGTCATGCTCATTTGTTAAATCCTATCTTCTCTGTTATAATTCCACATTCTCCTCTGATCTTTCTCCCAATCTTTAGGGCTATTTGGGCTATGCCCATTCTAACTTTGTCATGTTGGAAGGGGCTGTTGATTATATGGGTAGGGGGATGGAACTAGTTGATGTTCCAGAGAGGCTGGCCCCTCTGGGTTTCAGGACTTATCTGGCCTAGGAACCTAGGAACCCATCTGGAGGTTGTAGGTTTCTGGAAAGTAATCATAGTGCATGGAACCTTTGTAGAAGCACAGATAGAGCCCAAGGTGTTCTTTAGGGATGACAGGAATGGTTTTGGTTGGGGTTTGGCAAAACATGGTGTTCTAGTTTGCTGCCTGCCAGAATATAACACAACAGCGACGGACTGGCTTTTAATAAAGGGGGATTTATTTTGTTAGTTCTTCAGAGGAAAGGCAGCTAACTTTCAACTGAGGTTCTTTCTTACATGGGAAGGCATAGGATGGTCTCTGCTGGCCTTCTCTCCAGGTCTCTGGGTTCCAACAACTTTCCCTGGGGTGATTCCTTTCTGCATCTCTAAAGGCCTGGGCTGAGCTACGAGTGCTGAGATGAGGTATGCAGAGTTGCTTGGGCTGTGCTACCTTGCGCTCTCTCATTTAAGCACCAGCCAATTAAGTCAAACGTCATTCATTGCAGCAGGCACACCTCCTAGCCGACTGCAGATGTGATGAGCAACAGATGAGGTTCACGTACCATTGGCTCATGTCCGCAGCAACAAAACTAGGTGCCTTCACCTGGCCAAGTTGACAACTGAATCTAACTACCACGCATGGTAAATAACCATATCTAACTGAAGCTTGTTTAAGAGTGGCCTCCAGAGCAGCCTGTTGACGCTATTTGAACTCTTAGCCTTATTTAATACAATTCTTTCCCTGTTTTTGGTCAGAAAGGCATTGTCAATCCCGCAGTGGCAGGGTCAGGCTCATCCCTGAGGGAAATATTTAATAGGAGAAGATAGCAAACAATAAACGAAGCAAGTTACATAGTGTGGATTGACAGAAAAGTGGTTGTGATCTATGTGATGGGAAAAAGAAAAAAGTAGGGCAGAGTAAAGTGGATGGGGATTTGGGGAGCAGGGAGAATGCTACAATTTAAAAGAGGTGGTCAGGGTTGGCCTCATTGACATTTGAACAAAAACTTGGTAGAGGGAGTGAGTGAGCCATGTGGGTATCTGGGGGGAAAGGATTCCAGGTAAAGGGATAATAGCAGCTCTTCATAAGGTTGCTGTGTGGATTAAATGAGTTAATATATTTAAAACATTAAGAATAGTGCCTAGCACATGACAGTTTCTGAAAAAATAGTGTGTTCTTTTTTGGTATCACCTGGCTGTAGGTGCTACTTCCTTCTCTGCAGCTCTGATTTACTACCTCTGGGCGATGGTTATAGTACGGAGAGGCTCTCCTAGGTACACACGGTCTTGATATTTTAGCTTTATCTGTCTAAAGAATAGCACTCATCTGTAGGGCTTGTCTCTCAGAGACAGAGCTGTTCCCAGGGAACCACTGCCCTGGTGGTATCATATCCATGGTCTACATAGTTAGGAAATTTAGATCCAGAGTAAGTCACTGTGCACAAGGCAAAAGCACTTGCCTGACCATCACTTAAGTCAGCAGTAGAGTTTCCATAGATATGGATCTCTTGTTTCCAAGTCTGGTGCTCCACATTCCTGGACTGCATACCACCTCCTGCAATAAACCTATCCTTCTGCATCTTATTTCTCCCAGTAGCATTTAGCTCTCTTTATGCAGAGACTGTGTTGTAATCATTTTGGTGTCCCCCTTCAGAATTAGGCACTCAAAAAAACCAAACCAAACTCAAAACTGTTGAATACTCATTACTATAACTTGTTTGGTGATAACATTTCAAATCTCAGTTGCTTTGTGTGTGTAAGTCTGTCAGAAAATGTCAATGTGGAATTAACTGTCCATGTGGGTTGTCCTACAAGCTAGGGAGTACCTGGAAAAGGACCCATATACTTACATTTTCAAACTTCTTTCTGTTGTAAAGATCCAGAAGCATAAAATGTATAGAAATGCTTAGAAATGCATTCACTAGCTTTGGCTTTGGTGATGTCTATAAGACTAACAGTATCACAGGCTGCTAGATAAGAGGCAGCATTTCCAGGGCAAAAAATTGGGGAAATACTGTAGGGCAAAAACTCAGCTATTTTTTGGCCTAGTCTGGGGTGGTTTGCAAGGTGTGATCCATGGACCAGCATCATTGGCATCACCGGAAAACTTGTTAGAAAAGCCAATTCTCAGGCCTTACCTTAGACCCCTTTGGGGTTGGGGTCCAGCAGTCTTATGTTTTAGTAAGTTTTCTAGATGACTTTGAGGCATGGTAAAGTTTGAGAACCACTGGCCACTGGTCTATCTTCATGAATTTCTGGCCATAATTCATCCTGTTCTGCTAAGTTCCCAAGCTATGTGTTGGGTGACTCAGAGCTTCTTTTGCATTATTTGGTAGTGAACTTGTGGCAGGATTGATGGACAAAACTCTCCAGGGAAATCTGAGATTGTGCCATTTGTTCAGTCTGCTTAATATATTCCTTCAGACTGATGAAGTTGGGACACACATGGCATGAAACAGTCTGGGGCATTACAAATTTAAGTCAGGTATTGAAATTAAGGGAGTTTTTAAAATGGAAAATATTGCCTATGATTTGGGCTTTGGTCATGACTGGTTGTGTACATCTGGCTGGGGCTGGAACTGTGGAATTCCTAAAGCTCTGCTG
Organism: Myrmecophaga tridactyla; assembly: GCA_004026745.1. NCBI lineage: Eukaryota > Metazoa > Chordata > Mammalia > Pilosa > Myrmecophagidae > Myrmecophaga > Myrmecophaga tridactyla. Next base: position 26,423 of record PVIY010034231.1, read on the forward strand.
TGGTTTGGGCAGACTGACATTTGAAAAATCTCTTACAAAGTGCAGAAGGCCAAATAATAGTAGGTAAAGTGGTTTCTCCAGGGTCCTATGGCAAATCAGCTTGTAGGAAGTATAGCTGCTAATTATTACAACTTCACAGGATTGAAGATGTAACATATCTTTGGCCAAGGTGTAGGAAGAGTAATCTGGGAATGCATCTTTGACGTAGGGTAAGAGAGATTGGCCAACTCCTTCCCTTACCCCATATAAAATTTCCGAGCCCAGGAAACGAAGTATAGAATTTTAATGGCTTAAAAATATCCTTGTAAAGAAGTCATGGGTTTTGTAGACAAAACTAATGATACAAATGCAAGTTAACAATAAGAAAAGGACAGAGCTCTAGTTAGCACAAGCTTTATTTGGCCATGTTCTATGGTCAAAATAAGGATGCTCTAATCAGGTCAGACAAGCAGTTGGCTACAAAATATGACATAATCAACATTTTTCAAAATATGGATTTATTATTAATGATGAGTCTTGCCCAAGTATAATGTATGCCTTGATATCTAAACTAATAATAGCATGAAGCCAGCTTGATTAGCACGACCTTTGAAACAAGATAAGCCTTTAGAACTATTTCAGTGATGTTTAAAGTCAAACAATTGATCCTCAAGTCAGTATTTTACATTTCACCAAACCCATGAATATGTTGTTAGAAGTGATTTTGAATTTTCTTACTTGTATAGTAAAAGACAAAAAGCCACATACATAGGGAAAAAAGCTGAAATAATATTCTTCTCCCTGAAATAATGCAAACATAAATTGCTGAAACAGTTCAAGAGAAAAAAAAATTGCACGAAATTAAATTTCCTTCTTTGTCAGGAAATACTATTGGAAAACATGTAGAATATATTGCTAAATGCCATGT
>PVIY010034232.1:7182-27427 GCA_004026745.1 Myrmecophaga tridactyla
CCCACCAGGGCCAGATTCATCCCTGGGAGTCATCACCCACGCTGCCAGGGAGACTTTCGCCCCTGGATGTCATGTCCCACATAGCAGGAAGGGCAATGATTTCACTTATAGAGAGTGAAGCCACATCTGAGCAACAAAAGAGGTCCTCCAGAAGTAACTCTTAGGCCTGCCTATAGGTAAGTTAAGCTTCTCCCCTACCTACATAAGCGTCACAAGAGTAAGCCTTAAAATCAAGGGCTTGGCCTATTGATGTGGGTGTCCCTAATGTTTGACACATCAGGGGATTCCCTGATGGTAAAGTTTAATCGTCCTTAATTTTTCTCCCATCCCTCAAGGGACTTTGCTAATACTTTCTGATTATCTGCTTACTATATTCTAGGATGTATCCAGGCATTACTTTAAACAATACAGGATTAAAGGCCCTCATTCTTATTCTAGGTATACAGTTATATTTTATAAAGTGAAAATTTTAAATGTTTACAATTTTTTTTCAGTTATTCCTTATGTGAGCTGATATTTTTGATTAACTGGTCAAAAAAGTACTGACCACATCACCATATCCAGTTAGAAGGATTCTGTGGTAAATTGCATATATATATATTATACATATACATACTTATATATATATGTACATAAACTCCCATGTATATATATATGTGTGTGTGCATGTATTTTTATGATTGGAGTACAGCTGTATCTCAGAGTAATTGATATATAACTGCTTTTTATACTCTCCAGCCTCTTCTAAATTTTCTACAATGAGCATATGTATTGTTATCTCAGAAAAAAAATCTTAAATCTTATTTTCAAGAAAACAACCACTCATTTATATTTTAATAAATTTAGTTTGAATGCTTTGGAGGAAAGAAAGAAGCTGTGATTTATTATATTGTCATCATGCTGTAGGCATTTCTAGGAAATTCATTAGGAACTGGTGTAATACCACCAGCAAGCAAATTAAATTGTATTTTTGACTGGCTGGGCTTTGTTTAAAATACTGCTACAATGTTATATAGTCCTGATACACCATATTTGAATTTCATTCTGGGTTTCCATGGTTTCCTTTATTTTTTCTATTGAAATATTATTGCCTTTGTTTAGTAAAATATATAATGTTTAAGTTTCCTAATTTACTTATATAGTAAATATTTTCCTTTATCAAAAGAATGTTAGGAAGTTATTAAAGGAAGTTATGTCCCAGGAAAAATGGCATAATATATTCTTGAGGTATACTAGAGTGAAGCAGAATAAACTTTGCCTATTTTTTCAAAATGCAATTTTACTGAGATATATTCACACACCTTACAAACCATCCAAAGTATATAATCACTGGCTAACAGAATATTCACATAGTTTTGCATACATTCCCATAATCAGTTTTAGAACATTTCCATTACTCCAGAAAAAGAGATAAAAATAGAAAAGAAAACTCAGATCCTCCCACATCCCTAATCCATACCCCCATTGTTGACCCAGAGTATTGGTGTGGTACATTTGTTACTGTTGATGAAAGAATAGTAAAATATTACTGACAACTATAGCCCATAGCTTCCAACTGGTGACTTTGCCTGTTTTTAAAATTAGTTATGCCACTAACAATTAGTAACTTTGAAAGCTGTTCTCTTAGATTTTCCTTTACATTTTCTGTCTTTTTCTTCTTTATTCTCTATATCCTTGCCCTAATTCACTTTCTGCATGGTTCTTTTCATACTGTGTCCTTATATTTGTTGTAAATAGACTGTATCTCTTGTCTGTCTCTATAGCATGATATTTTTAATTGTGTCTTTTGTGACTCTACCATAAGAAGGAAAAGAAAGTCCTTGAGGACCAAGATTTTGTCTTATGTCCTGCTCTTCCTCCAGTTCCTAGAATGTTCCTAACATTTAACAAACATTTGTTAAATCAATAAATTTTCCAGGAGAAGGCATTGTTGTATAATGCTTAGCAATCACAATTTAGTGATCCACTTTATTTATTTTTAAAATATTTTTATTGAACAAATCTTCACACACACATTTCATACATGGTATACAATCAATGGCTCATGATATCATCACAGTTGTGTATTCATCACCATGATCATTTGCATCACTCCAGAAAAGGCAATAGAACATTTGCATCACTCCAGAAAAAGAAACAAAAAAGAAAAAACTCATACCTACCATACCCCTTACCCCTCCCTCTCCTTGACCACTAGTATTTCCATTTACCCAATTTATTTTACCCTTTGTCCCCTTATTATTTATTTATTTTATCCATATATTTTTTTAACTCATCTGTCCATACGTCGGATAAAAGAAGCATCAGACACAAGGTTTTCACAATCACACAGTCATATTGTAAAAGTTGTATCTTTATACAATCGTCTTCAAGAATCAAGGCTACTGGAATACAGCTCAACAGTCTCCAATACATCTAGTTAAATTAGGAAATGCACTAACCAAAATATAAATTTTGTACCAAATAAACATCTCTCCCTTTAGTCTCACACAGAAGTTGAAGTTTTAAAGCATGGAACATATCATCCTTTACCTGTAATCTGATTTACCTTAGTCCTATCCAGATCAGCTTCATTCAGGTCTCTACTTGAAGTCTGATCACTTTTCAAGTTTAAAACAGTTCCTGTATGGGATACTGGTGACATTCATAGCTTTAGAGCTCTAACTCTGAGTCTCAGGTGTCACATAAATATGTAAAGTTTCTGGGAATGACCAGGTTATAAACAAACAGCTCAGTATCTCAGAATTTAGAAATAGCAGTTACACCTCCTGAACAGATTGACTGCTGTAAGAGTTTACGATCTAGGAACCTTTACAATAGGCCCCAACCTGATAATCCATGCTCTCAACTTCAGTTTACCGTGTTTTTATATTATAGTTAGTTCATGTGATTGAGTTATGATAATATTTGTCTTTTTGTTCCTGACATTTCATTCACATACATTCCCTAAGGTTCATATGCCTGGTTGCTTGCCTCACAACCTCATTCCTTCTTGTGGCTGCTTCGTAGTCCATTGTATGTATACACCATAGTTTCCCCTTCCATTCCTCAGTCGTTACCCTTAGGCCACCTCCATCCATTGTGGATTGAACAGCAGTGTGCAAGTGTTCATTTGAATCCCCACACTGAGTTCCTCCAGGTATGTACTGAGCCACAGGGTTGCAGGATCATATGGCAACCCCACCCCTAGCCTCCTGTGGAACCACCCACTACCCTCTAAGGGGCTGACTGCCCTTCAAGGGGGCTGCACTTTACTTTTAAAGCACACATGAATACCATTGAAAAGTGTTTGTATTTAGAATACAAGGCTAATAATAAAGGGCATGTTATAAGCGTGGTCAGGTCTGCCCATCAAAACTGAGCTCTGTTCCTTGATGGAAAAGTCATAAAAAGAAAGGGGGAAGAGAAGGGGAGTATGAGTGCTTATTAGACAGGCCCCGAGCAGTTCTGACAACAAAGCAAGAGAAGTATGATCATCTCCATATGCATGAAGAAAATTAGGCTTAGAGAGGGCAAGCACTTTGTTAAAAACTGTATCTCTAGTAACGACCTGACCAAGGTCCTTCGAACTTCACATGTTCTTTTCCTTATACCACACGATCTCTTATCAGGATTCATGGAGTTTGGAAAGTAAAATCAGAAGTCAGGGAAATGCCAATTACTAGTTAGATAATTTCAGTGGCCAGTGTCAGTCATCTCTACCCTGAATGTACCTATCAACACGCACCATCTCCCCAAAAGGAATTAGAGTTAATTGATCAAGACATTTCTTCCTATGCATTTGGTCATCCTTAACTGCCTTTTTTATATGTAACAATTGTTAAATATTTGTTTTCTGCCCGCAGATAGCCTCAGCTTCTCTTTTAGCTTTTGTCTTGAGACCGATATGATTCTGTCTCTTGATATGATTTGTAATCTTCTCCCCCTTGTAGTTATATGCCATTAGCCTAACTCCCCATCTTGTGTCATCCTGTGCACTTCTTAGGCATGGGCACTTTGAGAAAAAAAAAAAAACAACTTGCCCTTATTTTTTTTCTTGGGCAGGCACAAGGAAAGTTACCGACTGCACAGTCAATGCGGGCAAACCAAACTGTTCGCTCTGCTCAGAAGGGGAAGAGTACACAGACGAGGAACATTATTTATCTAAATGCGTAAGATGTCGATTTTGTGATGAAGGACATGGTAAGTGTCTTAAAAAGTGATCAAAAGCAATCAATCTTGGTACTCCGTGTAGAACCATTTATAATACAATTTGGAAGTGCAGCCTACTCAGGTGCCACAATGGCACACAGGAAGGGACAGGTCAGGGCAGGCTGTGTGAAGCAGGACCAGGTACTCAGCTAATCACTGGTCAAAATATTTGTGGGTCAAGTCTAGGCAATTCTCCCAGATGTAGGAGAATGACTAAATATGGACTTTGTGAACAAAGTTCGTCACCTTCAATCAAAACAGCAGAACCTGTCTGCTCTTTGCCTCAATTTATGCTTGTGTGATGACTCTTATTGATGTCCAGAAAGTGCTCAAAAGCCTGCAGATACAAGGACAGAGGAACCAAGAGGTGGAAGGGAAGCCACACTTCTTTGGGGACTTGATTTGTCATAATTCCAGTAGAAGACCTAAATTTTCATGAATATATCAATCTATTGAGCCCAGATTACAATATGTTCGAAATTTCCTCCCAGTTTTGACATTGTGAACCCTCGGACATAAAAATTCTCTTGTCCCTAGTCAGACTCCAAGGTAATGTTTCTTGACCCTGGCTTTACATTAGAATCACCTGGGGAGATTTTAAAAATGGAGTGTTTAGGTCCCACCTCAGGGCAATTAAATCAGAATCAATAAGTCTGATTGAGTAGCTCTGGGCAGACCTGATATTCTGCATTTCTAACAAACTCCCAAGTTATGTTGATGCTGCTGGTTCACTTTGAGTCATCAGGCTCTAGACTAGAGGAAAAGAGAAGGTGTTATCTTGGTTTCTGGATTGTCTGTCCATTTAAAACTCTGCTAAGTGATCACTGGCCTTTTCAACCCGGGGTCGGTTGCATTGCATTTAAACACTAGTTATGTTAAATGGCATGACTGTTGATATGAGCATAGATCTCAAAAATCCATGTTATTCCAGTCCATCATTTTTATTAACAGTCTGCAAACTGGTTTTCTAGGCTTCGAAGTGGAAAAAAACTGTACCCGGACCCAGAATACCAAGTGCAGATGTAAATCAAACTTTTTCTGTGTTGCTCCTATATGCGAACACTGTGAAGCTTGCATTGCGTAAGTTTTAGTCTTTCTCTGATTAAAGTATTAAATATACCTTGAGAGATAATGTCTTCCTAGGGGGAAGATACACTGGTTGCAGAAATTTGGGTTCTAGTCTTACCCCTCCAAGCAGCTAGATGGTCATTCAGGCTCCACTCACTAAACATTTGTTGAATACCTCCTGTGTGCCTAACACCATGCTAGCTGCTTAGACTAAAGATAAAAGCAAGACACATTCCTGACAACAAGAGTCTCAGTCCAGAGGTAAGGAGTCAAGAAAAGAAATGGTTATTGTGGGTCATATCTTGTGGCAAGCATCAGAAGGGACTTATGTCCAGGGTGTTATGAGTTATACAGGAAAGCCTTTCAACTCTGCCTGGACAGACAGGGGTGAAGATAAGACACGTGGCTTGAGACTTGAAGAAAGGAAAGAAAAAACATAAACATATTTACATGGAAGGAAAGCACATTTCAGGCAAGGGAAAAGAAAAAACATTAACATGTTTACATGGAAGGAAAGCATATTGCAGGCAGGGGAAGAGAAAAAAACATTAATAGGTTTACATGGAAGGAAAGCACATTTCAGGCAGGGGAACAGCAGCTGCAAAGAGAAAAAGGAAGCTCAAGAGAACAGGGTATCTGGCTGGAGTGTAGGTAAGATAGGAGGAGTCAGGGTAGATCATAAAGGGCCTTGTATTTCATGCTAAAGAGCTTGGTTTTGATCCAAAATTAGAAAACCTGATTGTGCATTTCACTTCTCTGCTGATTAGTTGAGTGAGTTTGGGCAGGTCATTTAACCTCTCTGAGCTTCAGTTTCCTCACTCATAGGAGGTAAATTCTATTACTTGTCCTATTTGCCTCATTCCTATGAAGATCAGATTGATATCATGTGTTGTGAAAGTGGCTTTTGCCTTTTAAGACATTGTTTTATACAACTTATAAAGGTTTAGGATTACTATCCTTTTGCTTCTTCTAAAACTCATAATTAATTTTGAGAAACTTTCAGGGATTCATATAGTAGGCATAAAGAGTAAGGACACTATACTTTATGTTCCTTATCACTAAAAAAAGTAACTCACATGCAGCTACTCGATCCTCTTCCTTCTAGCTCTGAGTGTCTGAAAATAGTTCGAAATACTTTATAATCTTGATTTAATTTTCTTCTTACCACAACCCTGTGTGTGGCAGGTAGTAGTATTATCTCCTTGTTACTAATGAACAAATAAGCTCACAGGGGCTAAGTGACTTGCCCAAGATCACGTAGTTAAGTAAGGGGCAGAGCCAAGCTGTGAACTCAGACAGTCTATCAGTGGGGGGTAACCTGAAAAAAATCTCATATGAGTCTCTTCTAATCATCACTTGGTGCTAAATCTGGTAACCAACCTAGTAGTCTACTATAAGCAGGATCATAGACAATGCTATTGTCTGGCCATTTTGTTGTTCCATGGTACATTTTTTATTTTTCAACATGGGCAGGCACCAGGAATTGAACCTGGGTCTCCGGCATGGCAGGTGAGAACACTGCCACTGATCCCTCATTGCTTGCCCTCCATAGTACATTTTTGAAATTGCTCTTAATTGTTTATAAAGTAAAAAAAAAGAGTTTGCTTTATTACCAGTTTTAAATTTATTTTTGTTTCTATTTTCTCCCCTCTCTTATATGTTAATATTGGCTTATCTTCGTTTAACTCTTTAACATAGAATCACTCCTTAAGACATTTTTCATCCAGGTTATGTTAAGTTGTACTAGGTTTAGATGCTAATCTAGAAATATTGAGGGAATGAATTTTCCAGAGAGGCAAAGATGAATAAAATGGCTTCAGGCTTATAGTGCATCAATGAAAATGATCGAGGCATCACTCCACCAGAACTTTTAGTATTTCTTTTGTATTTTTTTCTAGGTGTGAACATGGAATCATTGAGAAATGCACTCCAACCAGTAACACTAAATGTAAAGAAAAAGGTTATGATTTCTTTTTATGGCAATAGTCCATTTTCCCATCCACAATGTAAAATAAGAAAAAATATCAATCCCTTTTGAGTCTATCTCTGAGAGCACTTTGCTTAACCTTAAAGATTGCTAATTTTTATATACAATGTCCAATGTTCTAATCCACAGGATCCAACTCTAAGTCACTATGGTGGTGTCTCTTCCTGTTCCTGCTTCTTATACCTTTAATATACTGGAGTAAGTTCTTATTTTGTTCAAACTGTAGATTGAATAGCTTGGGAAGTTCAAAAGAATTTCTGTCTCTCTCCTCTCCATAAGAAAGCTCCTACCACCTTGGTAGCTCTGTTGTATTGTTAAATTCCAATTCCTCCCACTAAATGCATTCCTGAGAGCTGATAAGAATGGATGATATAATCTCTCAGCTACTATTTCTGAGCAAATGTTTTTGGGAATTGATTGGTATTCCTGCCCTCCCTACGAGGGCAGAATCAGAGTTGGCCAAAAGTCAGAAGTAATCCTTCCATGTTCACTGAGATTGTCCAATGCTAAAGAGAACACAAAGAGCAAGGGAAAAGGCATTGCAGAGGGTCCTTGAGGAACTCGTTCCATTCTGTTTCTCTTCTCCCTTGTACTAAACCAAGCGTTTTTAAATTCTTTTTCCTTCTTACTTTAAAATACTGTGGAGATGCATTTTATGCCAAGGTTACTTAGTAAAGTCAGTGGGTAAATAAAAATTGGATATAACCATTATATCCAATATATATAATTTTCTAGTTACTCTAGAAAATTCCTTTAAGCCATCCATTAAATGCAGGGTGGATCTAACTTTCAGTAGCTTTGAAGCTACCAGTTTTTCCTTCTCTGTTGGAATAAGTAACTGTTTCTTCAGTTTTTCTGAAGATAGAGTTTGCCTTGCATTTAGAGGTTGTTTAGCTGAAAATACACTCTCAATGTTTAAATACTAAATTATACTTGGGGGTAACAGATTTATGTTCTTCCATGTTACACTGACTCCAAGTCCGATACTCACTGAGTATGTGTACCTGACTTTCTGGACATTAAATGCCACTGCACGGCAAGCCATTTCCTGTGGCTTCTGTGTCCTGCTGCAGCCACACCATGCAGCTCTCCTCTGGTGGTAGAGGGCAGTGGTGGTCAGGCCATGAGTCAAAAGCCAGCATCAGGATAGGCCAGTGTATAGTAATTGGATACCTCAATTTAGGTGTGGCATATCCCTACAACACTTGTTCCCTCTAAGTTAATTTCCAAAACTTCAACTGGAAGTTCCCTTCACTTCATTTCCAAAGCAAATGCTTCCTCTTGTGATATTTGGCCACTTCAACTTTCACCAATGAATTCGCCTTCCTTTTCACACTTCTCTGAGTGTGAGAGTACGCTCTCACATGCTTCCTATACAGCTGATAACTGACTCTGATAGAAATTTCTTTAATCTTTCAGAGATGCGAAGATGTAGAAAGAGCAAGAAAGAAAAGATTGATCACCCTGAAGTGATAGTCTCAGCCACTGTAGGTGTTGAAGTATACATCAACTTTCTTTAAAAATAGAGAAAGTAGTAATTCAGATTTTTATTTATTATTTGTTTAAAATAAACATTTATTTTTGGGCCTACTGTATAAGCATGGTTTAGAGTGGCCAAAATGAATTAGGTGGCACCTAATGTAAAGTAAACTACTGCAAAAATAATGTAAGACTCAACAAAGGGGGTAAGAGAGGTGTTCAGTGAGTTGAAAATAAGGACAGGGCCAACTTCCGTGTTACATGTTGGCATTATTCCTACACAGAGGCTGCTTAGACATCCTTCCATGGCAGATGAATAATATTATGATTTTCATATCCAGACCTGGGCAAAGAAATACCTCTTGAGGCCCATTAGAGTTAAGCGTCAAGAGAACTCAACTCTCTCCAGCTGCCTATTGACCTTATCCCTCACCATATCTTTTTCCAACATGAGATCAAGGCATTTCAAACAGCAGATATAGATACTGGGGAGAGAAAAACAGGTCTGTTGTGTGGAATAATGATTTTCACATTTGGGGGCAGGGCTCAATGGGAGTTGGGGTTCTTTGAATCAATATGGTAAAAAAGTTCATTTTTTGGTGTCAACAATAAGAACAGCTACAATAAAGTAAATTTTAGAATGATTATGTTTACTTCAATAAATCTATATGAAAAACAATCTCAGCCCATTCCCATGAATTCATTAGGTTCCTTGCCTTTGTGAAAAATAAGCAAATGTTGCTTGGTTTCTGACAAAGTTGGAACCTTTCAGAATCAAAATTTTAATGAAGAAAGAATCTCTGTAATCACTTAGTGTAGTGGTGATTACAGAGATTAAAATTAGTGAAGTGTCCTAATTTTATACATCAAGTAACTGGTTGCATTTCTTTTGGAAACAAGGAAGAATTAAGAGATTATATTTACAATATTCTAAACATATTTTTATCTGTCTCCCTGCTTCCATTTTTTTTTCTCCCAAGGAATTGGTGCCAATTAATTTGCCAGGTAAGGTTTTATTTTATTTTCACAGAGATGGTTTCCTTAGAAGTACTAGGCTAATTTTAGAGTAAAATGATGTCACTCATTTCAGTGATGTATTGTGGGATCTTGCTATTTCTTGCACTTACAGTTCTTCCTGTTCACCTTCAAGGATTTATCAGGCATTTTCTTTACATTTATCGCTCTTGCCCATGGTTAAAAATAAATCAAGGAGCAGCAACGGAATACTATATTCTTATGGGCTTCACATTTTCCTCCTCAACAGTGAGGTGTATGGTAGAATTCCTGCCTAAACTGACTTAGAGGTTGATCTGAATTGTAGACTCACTTATTTTGGTGTAGCCTAGCTTTCTAACAACATACATGATTATGTTCAATCCTGCTCTTTTACATGATTCAGAGATAAGATGATCATACATTCTTTGCTTACCCTTTTAGGTTTATAGATCATTGATAATCAGATCCGTAGGGGGCTTAGAGGCGATCTTTTCCAACCCTCTTGTTTGCCAGATGAGAACAGAAGATAAGAGATATTATTTATCTCTCCGAAGTCATGAAGCAAATCATTGAAAACAGGAGGAGTTGGGATTAAAACTCAGGGTTTTGTTTTGTTTTGTTTTCTTTACCCAATCAGCTCTTCAGAGCTCTATGATTTGGTTGTATTCTTAAGGGGAGAAATAAACATGATTTTCAGTAATGGAATTTTCTTTTAGAAGAACAAGTTTTCAGAGACTATTTTCTATTTTTCAGATGTTGACTTGAGTAAACATATCATTAATATTGCTGGGCAAATGACAATAAATCAAGTTAAAGAATTTGTTCGGAAGAATGGTATCCATGAAGCCAAAATAGATGAGATCAAGAATGACCATCCCCAAGACACAGCTGAACAGAAAGTGCAACTGCTCCGTAACTGGTATCAATTTCATGGGAAGAAAGATGCGTATAACACTTTGATAAAAAGTCTCAAAAAAGCCAATCTTTGTGCTCTTGCAGAGAAAATTCAGGATAATGTCGAGAAGGACATTACTAAAGACAATGAAGATGCAAACTTCAAGAATGACAATGGAAGACAAAGCTTGGCTTAGAGTGAAAAACAACCGACTCAGTTCTGAGTATGTGCAATCATTGGAAGGAAAACTGGGTGTTTCAGTAAGTTCTTACTAGTTAAAGGTTGTAAAAATTGTTTGGCTTTTTACTGGGTATATTAGATTTACAAAGCTAATATGTTTATAGGTTTTGAGGAATCATGGTTCTGCCTTCAAGGATGCTTAAAATCGAGTTGGGAAAGAGACAGTTACAAGTCAATGTCATGGCACGTTACGTCCCCAAATGGGAGTGTATACAATGGACAGTACATTGGGATAATGCTCTAGAATTTAACACATGAGTGTGTAGGTATGAACATAACATGCACAGTACAAATGTCTATCCACAGGCCAGCCCATTCCATGAATAAATAGAAATTGTAAGTTTTTGTTGCTATGTCCAAGTCCCTGGAAAAGCCACTTTGCCTCTGAATTATTTCCCCCAGCTCCTGGATGATTCTATTGATTTTATCATCTTTGTAAATTTTGTTTAAAACTTTGAGAAGAGCATACACAAGTAAAGCTTACACACACACACACACACATATATATACATATATCTGAGTGCAGAATTTAATAAAGTTCTACCTCAAAGATCTTTGCACAGACTATCAGCATTGCATTGTGAAATATTTCAATTTTGAATTCACATAGAAAATGCAGATTAAATCATAATGCTTGAATATTTTGTATTTTTTAAGTGGAGAGTATTGTCACCTATCCATTTTCTCCTTCATGTGTTTCTAGATAGCTTATTGTACCTCTAAACTTGGAAGAACCACAAAGAAGCACTTATCATTCATTAGAAGCCAGGACTTCCCTTAGAAAATTCTAGCCTGGTTTGGAAAGACTAATTCCTCTTACAGAAGGTAGCTTTATGACATATCACAAACCCATTTCTACCACCAAAGTTGGTAAGGTGGATCCTCATTTTGTCTGCTCTGTTTCAGAATGTGTTCTCTCCTGCTGCAAGAAGCTGTTTACATATAACAAAGGCAAAATAACCATCAGGTTTTAAGAATTGCCTTTGCTATTTCTTGCAGCTTTTTAGACATTTAAGCCCTTTTGACAACTGCTTCTTCATTGCTTTTACATTTAGTCATCTCCAAAAGTTCTTATTAACTGTGGATTTTAATAAACAATATTTATATAAACACAAATTGAAGATAGTAAACTGAAGCAGACAGAGAAACCTAAAGAGCTTTTATGATTGAAAATAGAAAATATACATAAAATATTTAACTAAAATAAAGTTTTTAGTATTTCTGGTTGTTTCTTTTTTGGTGGTGGCTTGTCTTTTGTTTTTGTCTTCATTCTTGCTATTATTAAGTGTAACCAGTTTATGAATCTTTAATGCTTTCTTTGGTCTCTTTTTAGCCCATTTTAACATTAGATAATTCTCTCAATAGGCTGTTACTACCAAGAATACCCTTCCAGAACAACACATGATTATTTGTTAGATAAAATTATATGCTAGATACTAGAATGTGGATGAGAAGGTACAAATTTTAAGGAGCACACTGTATTGATAAGAAAGCTATGAAATATTATTTTCCACATGCCTTCTGTTTAGCTACTGATGACCACTGGACCAGCCCAGTTTCCTATAATTTAATTTAAAAAAAATATATAACAACAAACACTAGATTTTTAACATATGATCATTCCATTCTACATATATAATTGGTAATTCACAATATCATCACATAGTTGCATATTCATCATCATGATCATTTCTTAGAACATTTGCATCAATTCAGAAAAAGAAATAAAAAGACAACAGAAAAAAATTGATACATACCATACCCCTTACCCCTCCCTTTCATTGATCACTAGCATTTCAATCTACTAAATTTATTTTAACATTTGTTCCCCCTATTATTTATTTTTATTCCATATGTTTATCTCTTGATAAGGTAGATAACAGGAGCATCAGACACAAGGTTTTCACAATCACACAGTCACATTGTGAAAGCTTTATCATTATACAGTCATCTTCAAGAAACATGGCTACTGGAACACAGCTCTACATTTTCAGGCAGTTCCCTCGAGCCTCTCCATTACATCTTGACTTACAAGGTGATATCTATTTAATGCATAAGAATAACCTCCAGGATAACCTCTCAACTCTGTTTGGAATCTTTCAGCCATTGACACTTTATTTTGTCTCAGTTTGCTCTTCCCCCTTTTGGTCAAGAAGGTTTTCTCAATCCCTTGATGCTGAGTCGCAGCTCATTCTAGGATTTCTGTCCCACGTTGCCAGGAAGGTCCACACCCCTGGGAGTCATGTCCCATGTAGACAGGGGGAGGGTGGTGAGTTTGCTTGTTGTGTTGGCTGGAGAGAGAGGCCACATCTGAGCAACAAAAGAGGTTCTCTTGGGGGTGACTCTTAGGCCTAATCTTAAATCGGCTTAGCCTATCCTTTGCTATTGCTTTGGATGTCCCGACTGCTTGTGAGAATATCAAGAATTCTCCACTTGGGGAAGTTGAATTTTACCCCTTTCTCACCATTCCCCCAAGGGGACTTTGCAAATATTTTTTTTACTCACTGTTCAAATCACAATGGGATTTATTGGGGCATCACTCTGGACAAACCTACAAAATCTTATGCCCTACTCAAGGTTCCATGTACTTATGGTGTTCAGTTAAGCTGTCCACATAAATTATATTAGGAACTTCACTAGTCAAACTATAAATTTTGTGCCAAATAAACATTTTTTGCTTTAGTCTCACACAGAAGTTAAAATTTTAAAATATTAATTACCATCTATTTTCAACACCCTGCAGTAATGACATTCCTTTGTTCTTTCTCATGCTAAAACATTTTTAAATTTTACATTTAGTCACTATCATTATACACTCTAGGCATTCCTAGATTATACCATCTCAGTCTTTATCGTCTATCTTTATTTCTGATTTCATTTGTGCCCCCAGCCTTCCTCCCTCTATCATTTGCACATTCAGCTTCATTCACTGTTTTAACATAATTGTATTACAGTTAGGTAGTATTGTGCTGTCCATTTCTGAGTTTTTACATTCAGACCTGTTGCACAATCTGTATCCCTTCAGCTCCAATTACCCAATATCTTACCCTATTTCTATCTCCTGATGGTCTCTGTTACCAACGAAATATTCCAAGTTTATTCACTAATGTCAGTTCATATCAGTGAAACCATACAGTATTCGTCCTTTTGTTTCTGGCTAATCTCACTCAGCATAGTGTCCTTAAGGTCTATCCATGTTCATACTTCATAACTTTATTGTGTCCTACAGCTGTATAATATCCCATCATATGTATATACCACAGCTTGTTTAGCCACTCATCTGTTGATGGACATTTTGTCTGTTTCCATCTCTTCACAATTGTAAATAATGCTGTTATAAACATCGGTGTGCAAATGTCCATTTGTGTCCTTGCCCTCATGTCTTTTGAGTAGATACCTAGCAATGGTATTGCTGGGTCATATGGCAATTCTATACTTAGCTTCCTGAGGACCCACCAAACTGCCTTCCACAGCAGTTGTACCATTTGCTGGTGGTGACAGCAGCAAATATGTTGGTGACATTCCCACCAACAGTGGATAAGTGTGCCTCTTTCTCCCCATCCTCTCCAGCACCTGTCAATTTCTGTTTTATTGATAATGGCCATTTTGGTGGGTATGAGATGATATCTCATTGTGGTTTTGATTTGCATTTCCCTAATAGCCAGAGAATTTGAGCATCTTTTCATGTGCCTTTTGGCCATTTGTATTTCCTCTTCTGAGAAGTGTTTAAGTCTTTTGCCAATTTTGTAATTGGGTTGTTGTTTCTGTTGTTGAGTTGAACAATCTCTTTTATATTCTGGATACTAGCCTTTATCTGATATATCGTTTCCAAATATTGTCTCCCATTGTGTAGGCTGTCTTTTCACTTTCTTGACGAAGTTCTTTGATGCACAAAAGTGTTTAATGTTGAGGAGCTCCCATTTATGTATTTCTTTCTTCAAAGCTCGTGCTTTGGGTGTAAGGTCTAGGAAGCCGCCTCCTATTATAAGACTTATAAGATATTTCCCTGCATTTTCTTCTAATAGTTTTATGGTCTTAGATCTAATGTTTAGGTCTTTGATCTATTTTGAGTTAATTTTTGTATAGGATGTGAGATATGGGTCCTCTTTCATTCTTTTGCATATGGATATTCAGTTCTCTAGCCACCATTTATTGAAGAGTCTGTTCTGCCCCAGGTGAGTTAGTTTGACTGCCTTATCATAGATCTTGTCCATAGATGAGAGGGTCTATATCTGAACACTCTATTTGATTCCATTGGTCAGAATATCTATCTTTATGCCAGTAAAATGCTTGTTTTGAACACTGTAGCTTCATAATACGCCTTAAAGTCAAGTAGCGTGAGACCTCCAACTTCATTTTGCTTTCTCAGGATACTTTTAACTATTCGGGGCACGCTGCCCTTCCAAATAAATTTGGTTATTGGTTTTTCTATTTCTGAAAAGTAAGTTTTTGTGATATTAATTGGCATTGCATTGACTCTGTAAATCAATTTTGGTAGAATTGACATCTTAACTATATTTAGTCTTCCAATCCATGAACACGGTAAGCCCTTCCATTTATTTGGGTCTTCTATGATTTCTTTTAACAATTTCTTGTTGTTTTCTTTGCATAGGTCTTTTGTCTCTTTATTTAAATTTATTCCTAAATATTTTATTCTTTTGGTTGCAATTGTAAATGGAATTTTTTCCTTGATTTCCCCCTCAGATTGTTTATTACTAGTGTATAGAAACACTACAGATTTTTGAGTGTTGATCTTGTAACCTGCCACTGTGCTGTACTCATTTATTAGCTCTAGGAGTTTTGCTGTGGAGTTTTTGGGATTTTCAACATATAGTATCATATCATCTGCAAACAGTGAGAGTTTTACTTCTTTCTTTCCAATTTTGATGCCTTGTATTTCTTTTTCTTGTCTAATTGCTCTGACAAGAACTTCCAAAACAATGTTGAATAACAGTGATGACAGTGGACATCCTTATCTTGTTCCTGATCTTAGGGGGAAAGTTTTCAGTTTTTCTCCATTGAGGATGATGTTAGCTGTTGGTTTTTAATATATTCCCTTTATCGTGTTGGGGAAGTTCCCTTCTAACCCTATCCTTTGAAGTGTTTTCAACAGGAAAGGATGTTGAATTTTGTCAAATGCCTTTTCTGCATCAATTGAGATGATCATGTGGTTTTTCTGTTTTGATTTGTTGATATGGTGTATTACATTAATTGATTTTCTTATGTTGAACCATCCTTGCATACCTGGGATGAATCCTACTTGGTCATGGTGTATAATTCTTTTGATGTGCTGCTGGGTTCAATTTGCTAGAATTTTGTTGAGGATTTTTGCATCTATATCCATAAGAGAGATTGGTCTGTAGTTTTCTTTTTTTGTAATATCTTTGTCTGGCTTTGGAATGAGGGTGATGCTGGCTTCATAGAATGAGCAAGGTAGCTTTCCCTCCTCTTCAATTTTTTTTGAAGAGTTTGAGCAGGATTGGTATAAATTCTTTCTGGAATGTTTTGGAGTATTCATATGTGAAGCCATCTGGTCCTGGACTTTCTTTTTTTGGGAGCTTCTTAATGACTTATTCAATTTCTTTACTTCTGATTGGTTTATTGAGGCCATCTATTTCTTCTTGAGTCATTGTTGGTTGTACATGCCTTTCTAGAAAGTTGTCCATTTCATCTATATTGTCAAGTTTATTAGCATAAAGTTGTTCACAGTATCCTCTCATTACTTCCTTTATTTCTATGGGGTCAGTGGTTATGTCTGCTCTTCCATTTCTGATTTTATTTAGTTGCATCCTCTCTCTTCTTCTTTTTGTCAACCTCACTAAGAGTCCATCAATCTTATTGATTTTCTCATAGAACCAACTTCTGGTTTTGTTGATTTTCTCAATTGTTTTTATGTTCTGAATTTCATTTATTTTCTGCTCTAATTTTTGTTATTTCTTTCCTTTTGCTTGCTTTGGGGTTAGTTTGCTATTTTTCTCTAGTTCTTCCAAGTGGACAGTTAATTCCTCCATTGTTGTTCTTTTTTGATAAAAGTATGTAGGGCAATAAAATTTCCTCTTAGCACTGCCTTTGCTGCATCCCATAAATTTTGATATGTTGTGTTTTCATTTTCATTTGCCTCGAGATATTTACTGATTTCTCTTGTAATTTCTTCCTTGACCCACTGGTTGTTTAAGAGTGTGTTGTTAAGCCTCCATGTAGTTGTGAATTTTCTGACCCTCTGCCTATTCCTGATTTCCAACTTCATTCCTTTATGATCTGAGAAAGTGTTTTGTATGATTTCAATCTTTTAAATTTATTGATACTTGTTTTGTGACTCAGCATATGGTCTATCCTTGAGACTGATCCATGAGCCCTTGAGAAAAAGGTGTATCCTGCTATTGTGGGGTGTTGTGGGGTGTATTACATGCTAATAAACTTGACAATGTAGATGAAATGGACAACTTTCTAGAAAGGCATGTACAACCAACATTGGCTTGAGAAGAAATAGATGACCTCAAATAAATAAAAAGTATTTATTGCCCTAAATACTTGTATCAAAAAAGAACAAAAATGGAGGAATTAACTGTCCACTTGGAAGAACTAGAGAAAAAACAGCAAACTAACCCCAAAGCAAGCAAAAGGAAAGAAATAACAAAAATTAGAGCAGAAATAAATGAAATTGAGAACATGAAAACAAAAGTCTAGCTCATTTATTGTATTATTCAAATTCTCTGTTTCTTTATTGATCCTCTGTCTGGATGTTCTGTCCATTGATGAGAGTGGGGAATTGAAGTCTCCAACTATTATGGTAATGTGTCTATTTCTCTTTTCAGTATTTGCCTAATGTATTTTGGAGCATTCTAGCTTGGTGCATAAATATTTATTATTGTTGTGTCTTTTTGTTGAATTGTTCCTTTTATTAATACATAGTGTCCTTCGTTGTCACTTTTAACTGTTTTACATTTGAAGTCTAAATTGTTGGATATTAGTATAGCTACTCCTGCTCTTTTCTGATTGTTATTTGCATGAAATATCTTTTCCCAACCTTTCATTTTCAACCTATGTTTATCCTTGGTCTAAGATGTGTTTCCTGTAGACAGCATATTGATGGGTCCTGTTTTTTAATCCATTCTGCCAATCTATGTCTTTTGATTGGGGAGTTTAATCCATTAACATTTAGTGTTATTACTGTACGGGTAGTACTTTCTTCTACCATTTTCCCTTTTGGATTTTATATGCCATATCTAATTTTTCTTCTTTTTACCTTTACCGATAGTCTTCATTTACATACTCTTCTCCACACCTCTCTCTCCTGTCTTTTTGTATCTTCCTCTAGTGCTCCCTTTAGTATTTCTTGCAGAGTCAGTCTCTTGGTCACAAATTCTCTTAGTGATCTTTTTGCCTGAAAATGTTTTACTTTCTCTCTCATTTTTGAAGTACAGTTCTGCTGGATATAGAATTCTTGGTTGGCAGTTTTTTCTTTTAGTAATTTAAATATATCATCCCACTGTCTTCTTGCCTCCATGGTTTCTGCTGAGAAATCTACACATAGTCTTATTGGAATTCCCTTGTATGTGATGGATTGTTTTTCTCTTGCTGCTTTCAAGATTCTCTCTTTTTCTTTGACATCTGACATTCTGATTAGTAAGTGTCTTGGAGTACATCTATTTGGATCTATTCTGTCTGAGGTACGCTGCACTTCTTGGATCTGTAATTTTAAGTCTTTCATAAGAGTTGGGAAATTTTGAGTGATAATTTCGTCCATTAGTTTTTCCCCTCCTTTTCCCTTCTCTTCTCCTTCTGGGACACCCACAACATGTATATTCGTGCACTTCATGTTGTCATTCAGTTACCTGAATCCCTGATCATATTTTTCCATTCTTTTCCCTATATTTCTTTTGCTTGTCAGATTTCAGATGTCCGTCCTCCAGTTCACTAATCCTATCTTCTGCCTCCTGAAATCTGATGTTGTAGATTTCCATTTTTTTTCATCTCTTCTACTATGCCTTTCATTCCCATAAGTTCTGTGATTTGTTTTTTCAGACATTCAATTTTTTCTTTTTGTTCATTCCTTGCCTTCTTTATATCCTCCCTCAACTCACTGATTTGATTTTTGATGAGGTTTTTCATGTCTGTTCGAACATTCTGAATTAATTGTTTCAACTTCTGTATCTCATTTGAATTGTTGGTTTGTTCCTTTGACTGGGCCATATCTTCAGTTTTCCTAGTCTGATTCATTATTTTTTGCTGGCATCTAGGCATTTAATTACCTTAATTAGTTTATTCTGGAGATTGTTTTCACTTCTTTTACCTAGGATTTTCTTGCTGGATGACTTTGTTGTCTATCTATTCTTGACATTCAGTTCAGCTTATTCTGGACCACTAGCTTAAATTTTGTTTAACAGAGCAGAATTTTTCATTTCTTCTTTTCTTGTTCCTTGCCCTGCCTGTATGGTGCCTTTTTCCCCCTACCCTTAGGAGGGTCTCCTTAGGTATTATAGACCCCAGCCAGATCCTCCCAGACCAAACTGGCCTCCTGTCAGGAGGAGAGAGTCACCTGTGTCAGTTTTCCCTGAGGGTGAGACCCAGCAGGTTGAAAGACTTTCCTGTGAAGTCTCTGGACTCTGTGTTTTCCCCACCCTGCCCAATATGTGGTGCTGTTCTGCCTGCGGATCCCACCAGCATAAGGTTATGTGGTACCTTTAACTTCAGCAGACTCTCCCTGCTGGAGGCATGGTGGAGACAGAGGAGAGGTTGTAGGTCGGCTTTAATAGCTTTAATTTTCCAAACCCTGGGGTCTGAATTCCTTGAGGGAGGGAATCCACCTGAGTGTGGCACCCCTCCTCTCCTTAGGAAGGCACAGGCTCCAGGCAAGCTCTCAACAAGCTTGTTTCTGCCTATGCCTGGGGAAGTTGCAGCCTGAGAAGCCCTGACACTGTATCCAAAGGCAGTCAAGCCTTTGTAGAAACACAGTCACAAAAAAGAAAGAGAAAAATCCTTCTCAGAGCAGGACCCCCAATCCTTGGGTTTGCCAATCAAGAGCACAAGTTGGTATGTTGCTTTGTGTACCTTCAGATCCTATGTGCCCCCTCCTTTCCTTCAGGGCCCAGACCCTTTCAAGTATTATGTGCTATGCAATCCAAAAAACTTCTGTTTCTTTTTTTCTTTTTCTGTCAGCCCTGCCTCCTCGGCACTGGGGCAAAAATCAGCAACCTCAGCTTTGACGAGGTTCAGCTGAGCTGGGGGCCTATTTTTAGTAGTCAGAATTTGTGAATTAATTCCACAATTGGAGCTTAGTTGCGCTCAGCCCCTGCTGCTGGTAAAGTCCCTTTCCTTTCCCCTCTGGGAAGCAGCCTGTGGGGGAGGGGCGCCAGCTGCCATGGCTTGGGGAACTCATGGTTCTGGGG
>PVIY010034233.1:0-27322 GCA_004026745.1 Myrmecophaga tridactyla
GTTGATATGGAAAGGTTGATATCCCACCAGCAAATGTCAAAAGCAGCATAATATTGTCCAAGGGTAGACTTCTGCCAGTGTGGGGTAGTGTGCATTTGGATCCATTACAACAACTTTTAGGCTATCTGCATTCAATTGCACACACACTGATGGAACACCTACTGAAAGCTATGGACTGGGGATATAAAGATTAAATAAGACCATCCTTGCCCCCCAGGGACTGAAACTGACAATGCATAAACAATTGACCATACACAAATTTTAGTTTGTAAAATGAAGAATAATATGCCTTGGGACTAGAGAAGAGGGAGAAAGAAATATTGTCTAAGGGAGCAGGTTAAAAGAGTGTGAAGAAAAGGGTTGCCTTTGAGCTGAACTTTGTAAAGGCTGGGAAGACATATAGCAGGTAGGAAAGGAGGGCAAGGATGTTCCAAGTATAGGAAACAGCAAGGGTAAGAGCTTGGGCACCTAAAATTTAATGGGGAGGATGTAGGTTTGGTGTAAAAGATAGTTGCACTCATGAAAGGAGACCCAGGTGGAGAGGTGGGCATTTTCTCACCAACTCTTTGGAAACTGTGAAATGGTAGGCTGGGGAGGATGGGAGACAAATGGAAGTCAGATCATCTCTTTCTGTGGTAGGACAAGCTTGATTGCTGACCATGAGTGCAGACTGATCAACTTGGGGTTAAAACAGCAATTTCAGCTGGCACTCACACCGTGACATCTGTGTAGCCCTAGCTCTTCAATGATCTTTTACGTCTTGCAGCTACTAGAAGTGGGGAGAATATTGGATAGAGGTGGAAAGATACAGTAGTGGATACCCTCCCCTTCCTCTTTCTCTGAAGCCTAGACAAGATATCAAGAACTCATTTTCAGGATGTCTTTACTTTAGGTCAGAGACAGTATGATCTTGGTTACTAAGGGACCCAGTGGTTCCCAGCTCCCTGCAATAAAGAAAAATTGAGTAGAAATCAAGTGTTTGTCAATTGAGGCAGAGAGGGCTGCATGGAAGAGAAAGGATTTAAGTTCACCATGAAGAATAATAGGGTTGAGCAGGTCAAGCTAGCAGAATAGAACAATCTGTGAAAAATGGCTTAAATCGAAGAGTGTTTCTCTGAGGACAAAACTCATGTCAGTACAGTCATTTATAGAAGGTTTATATTCAGTGGGGTGGGGGATACACCAAACTTCTGAGTGACACTTTAGGGAGACTATTCTGGATGGAAGGAGAGCGCCAAGTTTTGGATTAGATTTACGATTTAATCCCCTGGGTTTTTATGCAGCAGAATGAAGTCTCCATATCATTCTCATCAAAAGCTTCTTACTATACACAATTGAAAGTTCCAGAGTTTGAGGGTAAGCATAGGAATGAGTTAAAGAAAAATGGCCTGAAGCCTGCAGTGAGTAGCTGAAATCAGCAGACATTTTATCAATCTTGTGCCTTGTGCCATGGCTTTTCCCCAAGTGTTTTTTTAATCTGCGTTTGCTTCAATCTCAGGAGACAATCTGTTCAGTCACGAGAAAGGATATCTTCAAAGAGTTTCCTTGGATAAGGTCCACTCATGTGGTCGCCCCTGACCTCATTTCACTGCCCCCAGGAGCCCTGGGGGTCTGATATCTTGGGTTCCTACTTGAAAAGGAAGCAGAGAGGCCCTTTTAAAAATGCCTCTCATTTTGGAATATACCAGAAACCACCAATTAGCCTGTTATATGTTTTCCCAGATTTTTTTTTCATTTTAAAATAATTTAGCCAATTGCCCTGCTTATTGTCAAGAGTTGCTAGAGACAGCCAACCACTTATAATCTATTCACAAATAAACACAAAGTAGGAGGTTTGGGGAGGCTTGGGGGTTGGCCTGGGGGCTGGGGACGACAGTGAGGCTTTTCACTCTGCTGGCACAAAAATTCAGAACTCCAAGGAAAGAAGAATAGAAGCACTGGTTCAAATTTTCCTAAACTAAACTGTGAACTCAACGCTTGTACCTACCATTGGCCCTAATACACAACTCATGGAAATTTTCACACTTCTCTTTCTTCACGATCTCTTCAATTTTGGAACTGATCAGAGAAAGCTCTGTTTTCCCCATTTTATTTATTCTTGGAAGTGAGGCCTCCTGGCTTACTGCCGCAGCTCCTCCATGGAGAAACCCGGTGGTGCAGCGCCCTTCTCCTGCCTGGCACAGCCAGCCATGAATGCAAATTCCAGCTCCCTCAACTACTGTATTCACATCCTCCTTCGGTAGCAAAACAGCTTGTGCAGACTTAGTTTGAAGAGCAGCTGAGGGGATGGATGAAAGGAGTGTAAAGGGATTGGGGGTTGAACTCTTTGCAGCCCCAGAAGGCCGGGCTGTGTAGGGGAACCCAGACCCCTTCCAGAATAGCAACCAGCTGCCAGAAACAACTTACTCCCTGAAGAGCCTCTGACTCATGCTTCTAATAGGACTATTGTGGTTTCCTGGCTGCAAATTTGTCCTTTTGAAATATAGGATTTTTTTTTTTTTGTAATTTGAATTCTGAGTTTATCTGGGTAGCTTAATTCCCCTGCTCCATGCTCTCATGACACTTTTGAAGCTCCCTTCATAGTCTCTGTTTGCCCAACTAGATTTGGAACTCTGCAAGTGTAGAGACTATTCACTACTGTATATTTAGTATCTGGCATAGTGAATGGAACATGTAGGCACACGATAGTTTGTTGAAAGCTTTAAATGAATATATACTCATTGACCCAGAAAGTCACTTTTGGCAGTAAGCTCCGTGCCTTTCACAACATTTATGCCCCTTTCACCTTGCCAAAGATCATGACATCCAACAGCTCAGTTTTAGCAGGGCAGTTGAGAAACTGGGTACAGCCTTGGCCATGGACAAGATGCTAGAACCTGCATGCTTCAGGATGAAATTCTTGTCATCAAACTTCTCAACATAGGTGGTTTTGCCACCAGGGCTATTCTGGCATGTGGAGTCACCACCAGGCCCATAAACCCAGGAATAATCCTGTGAAAGCAGAACCCTTATAGCCAAATCCTTTCTCCCCATTGCTCAGAGTCTGAAAATTTTCCGCGGGCTTTGGATCTTTGTCTGCAAACAGCTCAGAGGAAATGTGACCTAAGTGCCTGCGATTGATGGTGTTACAAAGAGCACGGCGGGGAGGTGGGGCTCACCACTGCCGTGCAGCCGACTATGGCTCTGGGCGGCGGCAGTTTGCAAGGAGTGTTATCTTATGTTTCTATGGTTACATTCTGTTTTCTGTTTTGATCATTCAGAAGTTGTCAGTATCTATGTAGTCACAAGTATGGGTTCTACGAGGTCAGAGACCATGTCCATTTTGTCACCTGCGTATTCCCAGCACCTGAAACAATACGTGGCACATCATTAACACTCACAGACGTGCCAAGTGAAGGAGTCAATGGGTTTATCATCCTTTCTGTTTATGATTTCTGGGTCTTGTGTTCTTAGAAAAAGCTTCCCCCTCCAAAATTAAATAAACACAAAATTTATCAGCTTTCTTCTAGGACATTCGATGAATCTGGGCTGTTTTGGTACAAAGGAGTGAGGCTGTTCTACACACAGCAGCCAGAGCAATTGCTTAAAAAGTAAATTCCAGGGCGGGCCACGGTGGCTCAGCAGGCAAGAATGCTCGCCTGCCATGCTAGAGGACCCGGGTTCGATTCCCGGTGCCTGCCCACGTGTAAAAAAAAAAAAAAAAAAAATTAAAAAGTAAATTCCATCATGTCACCCTTCCTCCGTGGTTTCTTATCACCCCAAGAATCAGTTCTAACTCCTTACCCTGGACTACGAGGTCCAGCACCATAGTCTCACCTCCCTCTACGACAGCATCGCCTATCACTTTCCCCCCGTTCTCTCAGCTCTTACCACAGGAGCCTCCTTGCCAAGCCTATTCCTACTGCAGAGTCTTTGCACTTGCTTTCCCACAACCTGGAATGCTCTTTCCCAGGTCTTTGGGTGGCTCTCTCCTACATCCCCTTCACCTCCCCAGAGAGGGCTTTCCTGACCCCCCTTGTTTGTGGTGCCACACTTCTTGCCTAGTCACACTCTATCCTTTTACTTTTGCCTTTATCTTGCATCTCAGTACTTACCATAATTAAAATAATATCATTTGTTTACTTTGGACACCTCCATTAAAATATAACCTCTATGAGGGCAAGGACTTTATGACCCCCCAAAGCTTAGGACACTGCCTGTGACATGTTAAATATTAATAAATTTTTGTTGAATATAAAGAAGTGAGAGATTGATTAAGTAAATTATGGCATACCCATTTTATGGAATATTATACAATCTTTATAAATAATTTTTTCTAGGTCTAATGGACACTATATTATTTGATTTGAAACACCAAATGTAGAGAAGAAGATGATTTTTACATCTTCTTCTAAGAATTGGTAGTGCAATTGGTTTCATAAAACTTTTTTTAAATAAATCATTTTAAAGGGATATTTAATAGCATGACAAAATGCTCACCCTATAACATTAAGAAGAAAGAACAAGAAACAAACTATCAATTAAAAAAAGAAAATAATACATGAAAAGAAGTACACCAAAA
This sequence comes from Myrmecophaga tridactyla, assembly GCA_004026745.1. NCBI lineage: Eukaryota > Metazoa > Chordata > Mammalia > Pilosa > Myrmecophagidae > Myrmecophaga > Myrmecophaga tridactyla. The sequence continues at coordinate 4,562 of PVIY010034233.1, forward strand.
TGTTTTCGTTCACCAAAACGTTTAATAGTGATTATTTGGAGGTTGAAATGTAAATAATTTTAATTTTATTTTCTTCTTCATGTTTCCTGCAAATAATTTTTTAAAAATAATAAGACAACATTATTATTCTTTTTTGGGGTGTGTGTGTGTGTGCATGATCCAGGAATTGAACCCAGGTCTCCCACATGGAAGGCAAGCATTCTACCACTGAATCTCCTATGCACTCTCAGCATTATTTTTATAATTTGGAGGTAAAAAGCCTTTTAAAAATGCTACTGGTGCCTTTTTTTTCCCCTCCCATTCTCCTTGCTTCAAACTACTAACAGGTTAAATGCAAATCTAGGTAAGGCCTTTAAGAAAGATACTTTCACAATAAAATATATTATTTTAAAAAATTAAGAAAAATACTTTGAAATTTATTGCTTTTTTGTATATATATTATATGTCATATTAAAAATGTTTGAAAATAAAGTTTAAGAGATGCTGTTCTAGTTTGCAAGCTGCTGGAATACAAAATACCAGAAATGGAATGACTTTTAAAAAAGGGAACTTACTAAGTTGCAAGTTTACATGTTTGAAGGCCGTGAAAATGTCCAAATTAAGGCATCCAGGAAAAGATATTTTGGTTCAAGAAGGCCAATGATGTTCAGGCTTTCTCCTCAACTGGAAAGGCACATGGTGAACATGCTGACATCTGCTAGCTTTCTCTCCAAGCTCCCCTAGGGGTGTTTTCCTTCTTCATCTCCAAAGGTCTCTGATGACATGGGCTCGCATGGCTCTAAAGCTTTTTCCAAATAATGGTTCCCTCTTAAAGGGCTCCAGTAAGCAACCCCACCTTGAATGAGTGGAGAAACACTTCCATGGAAACCATCTAATGAAAAGTTACTATGCATAATTGGGTGGGTCACATCTCCATGGATAATCAAAAACTTCCCACCCAGCAATATTGAATGAGGATTAAAGAACATGGCTTTTCTGGGGTAAACCACAGATTCAAACTGGCACAAATGCTGTACGATAATTTTGGCTCACATACATACAAATAATTTACCTCCTACAGACATGGCACAGGTATATGCAAGTGAGGTGCTGGAAGTGCAAGTCATGTTAGGAAGCTGGCATTTTTGAAGAGGGAAAGAAATTTTGTATTTCCCCCACACTTTGTTTTGATAGCACAGAGCTCTGGAATATTGCACTATAGTCCTTCTAAAGGGGCAGAAGGCTAGGATGCACAACACCTGTTGCTTTGGCAGACTTATATTAGAAACTCTCACTTGACCCCCCTATCAAAATATGGGAAGTTAAGCCCCAGAAGCCATCTCTGGTCCTCAGGGCCCTGAAATACTTAGCCTGAAAGGGCCACTTGGTCATTCACCAGACAGCCTTTCTCAAGCAGTTCCCTCTGAACAGGGTAGGCGGCTAGTTCCTGACACTGGGTAAAGTGACCTTCCATTTTCCCACTTCCCTATCCTCAACCTTTGGATGCTACTGGAGAACATTCCATAATTAGGTAGACCAATTCAAAGCAAATTCAAGAGATCTAGTTTTTACCGGCCCTTAATATTGCTTGCCATCCTTATACATTGCAGCCACAGCTAGCCTCCTTAAATCCTTGCTGGATTATATTGTCTTTGAAACTTTTAATGGCTCCCCAATGTCGTATAGCCTTGCTCCTTAAAGTGTGGTCAGTAGAGCAGCAGCAATACCTCTTCTGGGGTATTATTCAAAATGCAGACTCTCATTCAAAACCCAGACCTACTGGATCAAAATCTGTGTTTTAACCAGATTCACATGCACATTATAGTTTGAATAGCTCAGGTCCATAGAATAAATTTGACACTCGTTAGTGTGGCAACGAAGACACTTAGTGATCTGGACTTGAGCTATTTAAACCTTGAACTCACTGATCCTACAAGTGGCTCAAGCTCAGATCACACTGTATTATTCATGGGTTCTCACATAAGTCATGTACTGACACTGCTCCTTGCCTTTTCTTGAGATGCTCCCCCATACCTGTGCCACTCTCCATTCTTCCACATCTTCACTTGTTATAATCCTAACCATTTATCAAGGACCAAATGAAATGCCCCCTTCCTCCATGAAGCTTTCTTGGATCCCTTTTCCCCTCACGGAATTAGTTACTCTCTCTGGGATCCCATCATTCATTACTTTTACTTATATTTAGCCAATGCTTAAGTCACTCTCCTCTGTATTATATTTTCACATATATGCCTCAGACAACGTATTTAAATCCCATGAGGGCAGGGATCATGGCTCATTCTACTATTTCTTCAGCTCTTAACACAGTATTGAGCACCCAGGTGCTTAATTGCATATTTAAAAGCAAATTAATGAATCTTAGTGGATTGTACCATTTGTGATTTATCTGTAACATACTTGAAATTCCAATTTCAGAAGTCATTTCCATCCTACAATATGGTACCTCATTCTCTAATCTTTCTGTTCCCCAATTATTTAAAAAAATTATTAGAAAAATTGTAGGTTTACAGAAAAATCATGCAGAAGAAACAGAATTTCCATATACCTGTCCCCATTATTAACATTCTGCATTAGTCTGGTATCTTTGTTACAGTTGATGAGAGAAAATTATTATAATTGTACTAGTAACCTTGGTCCATAGTTTATATTAGGGTATTTCTGTTGTTCAGTCTTATGGTTTTCAAGAAAATTTATTCTGGTAACATATATACAACCTAAAATTTCTCCCATTTAACCAAATTTAGATATATAATTCAGTGGTATTAATTGTATTCATAACATTGTGCTACCAACAGGACTATTACCAAAACTTTTCAATCGCTTCAACAATCTGCAGCATTAAGCATTATCTTCCAATTCCGTATACCCACCTCCACCTCTGGTAAACCTTTATTCTAGTTTCTTTGACTCTATGAATTTGCTTGTTCGAATTATTTCGTAACAGTGAGGTCATACCATATTTGTCTTTTCATATCTGGCTGATTTCACGGAACATGATGCCTGCAAGTCATCCATGTTGTTGCACTTATCAGAACTTCATCCCTTTTCACAGCTGAATAATATTCCATTGTGTGTATATACCACATTTTGTTTATTCATTCATGTGTTGCTGGATGCTTGGGCTTCGTCCATTTTTTGGAAATTGTGAATAATGCCGCCAAGAACATTGGTGTGCAAATATCCGTTTGGTGCCCTGCTTTCAATTCTTTTGTGTACCTAGCAGTGAGATTGTTAGGTTACACAGTAAATTCTATACTTAGTTTTCTAAGGAGCTGCCAAACTGTCTTCTACAGTGGCTGCACAATTTTACATTCCTGTCAACAATGAATAAGTTTTCTTGCTTCTCCGGATCCTCTCCAACATGTATTATTTATTTATTATTAATTTTTTGGGGTGCATGGTCCGGGAACTGAACCCAGGTCTCCTGCACAGAGGGCGAGCATTCTATTGAACCACCCGTGCCCCCTTTTTATTTTTAACAATAGCTATTCTAGTGGTGTGAAATGGTATCTCAGAGATATTGATTTTCATTTTCCTAAGGGCAAATGATGTTGAGCATATTTTCATTGTTTTTTGGCAATTCGTCTATCTTCTTTGGAGAAATGTCCACTCAAATCTTTTGCCCATTTAAAAAAATGGGTTGTTTGTCTTTTTGTTGCTGAGTTGAAGGAATTCTGTATAAATTCTGTGTATTCAACCCTGTCAGATGTGTGGCTTCCAAACATTTCTCCTATTGTGTAGGCTGCTTTCTCACTTTCATAATGAAATCCTTTGATGCACAAATACTTTTTATTTTGATGAAATGCTACTTATTTACTTTTTCTTTTATTCTTTGTGCATTTGGTGTAAGAAAGTATTGCTTATCATAAAGTCTTGAAACTACTTCTCTATATATTCTTCTAGGAGTTTTATAGTCCTGGTTCTTATGTTTAGGTCTTTGATTAACTCCAAGTTAATTTTTATCTATGTTATGAGATAGGGGTCACACCCTTCATTCTTTTGCATATGGATAACTAATTTCCCTAGCACCACTTATTGAAGAGACTATTCTTTCCCAGTTGAGTGGACTTGGCACCCTTGTCAAAAAACAATTGACCATAGATGTAAGAATTTATTCTGAACTCTCCAAACTGAGAGTTCAGACCAGTTTCATTGGTCTATGTATCTATCCTTGTGCCAATACTGTGCTGTTTTGACAACTGTAGTTTTGTAATAATTTAAAAAATTGGGAAGTGTGAGTCCTTAAACTTCTTTCAAGATGTTTTTGGCTATTTGGGGCCATTTACCCTTCCATATGAATTTGATGATTGGCATTTCCATTTCTCCAAAGAAGGCTGTTGGAATTTTGATTGGAGTTGCCTTAAATCTGTAAATTGCTTTGGGTAGTATTGAAATCCTAACAATATTTAATCTTCCAATCCATGAGCATGTAATGTCCTTCCATGTATTTAGGTCCCCTTTGATTTCTTGTAGCAATGTTTTGTAGTTTTCTGTGTTTAAATCCTTTATGTCTTTGTCTAATTTTATTCCTAGGTATTTGATTCTTATAGCTGCTATTGTGAATGAATTTCCCCCAATTTCCTCTTCAGACTTTTAATTACTTATATATAGAAATGCTACTGATTTTTGCATGTTAATTGTACCCTGCCACTTTGATGAACTCATTCATTAGCTCTAGTAGCTTTGTGTAGATTTTTCAGGATTTTCCATATGTAGGATCATGTCGTCTGAAAATAGGGAAAATCTTACTTTTTCCTTTCCAATTTGGATACCTTTTATTTCTTTTTCTTGCCTAATTGCTCTGGTTAGAACTTCCAATACAATGATGAATAATAGTGGTGACATTGCATCCTTGTCTTATTCATTATCTTAGAGGGAATGTCTTTCACCATTGAGTATGACGTTAGTGGTGGTTTTTCATGTATGCTCTTTGTCATGTTGAGGGAGTTTCCTTTTAGTCCTAATTTTCCAAGTGTTTTTATCAAGAAGGGGTGCTGGGTTTAGTTTGCTCTTTTTCTGTTTCTCCCAGTTTTGAGTTAGGTCTTTGATTTGAAATCTTTCTTCTTTTTAAGTGCAAGCTTTTAGAGCTATAAATTTCCTTCTCAGCACTGCCTATGCTGCATTGCATAGGTTTTAGTAGGTTATATTTTCATTTTCACTTACCTTAAGATTTTTCCAAATATCCCTTGTGATTTTCTCTTTAATCAGTTGGTCATTTAAAAGTATTTTGTCCTTGTCCACTGGTTTTATCCCAGTTGCCTTAGTGACTGATTCCACACAGACACAAACCATTAGTGCCTCATATCCATGCCATGGGCCATTGGTGTTCCTTCTTGGGAATTTCTTTTTTCCACTGAGCCATGAGGTATCATGGGATGCCTGCTTATATAACCAGAAAGTCTAGGTTCTAACACTCTGCAGGGTAAACTTATGGTCATTGGTTGATGGGAACCAGTGGAGAAATTCTTCCATCTTCCTCTTCCCAGATAAGCTTCCATGAAGTGCAACAGTTTAAACTGGCTCTCAGAAGACACGTTGCTTAGAGTATGCAATTGGCTGCACTTGATACCAAGTGGTTTTCAGTTTAATAATGCTACTATTGAATTAGCTTTTCCTGTTCCTGCCCTCAATCCTGCTTCCCAGGATAAGCAATTTTACCATTTTTAAATTGATCATTTTAAAACTTCTTATTACTGGGTTGTGAACTCTTTCTATATTCTGGATACAAGTTACATAATTTAATATAATAATAAAATAATTAATACTAATAATATTATTAAATTAATATAATAAATAATAGAATTAAATATATATATACACACATTACATTTTCTCCTAATCTGTGGCTTCTCTTTTTATTTTCTTAACAGTGTCTGTCAAAAAGCAGAACTTTTAAATTTGGTGAAGTCCAGTTTATCAATTTTTTTCTTTTATAGTCAATACTTTGTGTAGTATGTAAGAAATCTTTGCCCACTTAAGATCACAAAGATTTTCTCCTATTTTCATTTTGAAGTTTTCTAGTTTGCATTTTATGTTTAAGTTTATGATTCATTTTGAGTTTCCTTTGTGTGTGTCTATAGTGTAAGGTATGAATTGAGGGTTTTTTTTTCCCAAATGGGTATTCAGATTTTCCAGCACCATTTATATTAAATATCATCTTTATCTCATTTAATTACCTTGAAACTTTGTTAAAAATCAATTGATGGTATATAAGTGGGTCTATTTCTGGACTATCTATTCTGTTCCACTGATGTATATGCCTGAACTGATGTATATGCCAAGAGCACAATGTCTTGGTTTTTATATTTTTATACAAACTCTTTAAATCAGTTGATGTAAATCCTCCAGATTTTTTCTTCTTTTTCAAAGTTGTTTAGACTATTTTGACTTTGGAATCTGTATAAATTTTAGAATTAGCTTGTTGTTTTCTACAAAAAAAAGCCTGATTGGATTTTGATTGGAATTGCATTGAATCTAGTTATCACTTTTGGAAGAAATGACACCTTAACAACATTAATGTTCTAATCCATAACGTGATGTATTTCTTCTTTTTTAAGATAAATATGTGACTGTATTTTTCTTCATATCTAGGAATCAGTTGAATGGAATTCAGGTATATTTCTCCAAAAATGACAAAGTTCATAGAACTAACACCAAATTTTTATTGTACCAAAAATAGGAAAGATAATAAGGGTACAGGCTCACTTTGTATCAATTAATGTCATTGAACACAGTCACGAGACACTAAGGACTCATGATATAGGCAACCACAAACAGCAAGTACTCAAAGTCTTCAGTAACTTTTTTCCTTTTAACATTTGGCAAAATGCTGTCTTTATATTTTAGTACCTCAGAAAAAAAAAATTGGTCCCTCAACACTACGAAACCAAAACTAGCTTGATTTCTATTTTTCAATCTTTCGTTAAAAACTGTAATCTAAATTTGGTAATTTAAAGGTGATCTAAAAAGTTTAAATCAAAGGAAAAAGATTTTCTAGCATCCATATAGAACAGATTATGTGTTTAGACTTTAGTGGCAAATAAATATACTTTAAAGCCAAATAAGTCCTTACTTTTATTTATTTTTTGTTTTACTTTATTATTTTTTGCATGGGCAGGCACTGGAAATCAAACCTGGGTGTCTGGCATAGCAGAGAACCATCATCTGCCCTTTACATTTATTTTTTTAGACTAGGAAAATGGGTTCATTATCTGCTTCTCTACTCCTATAACAACATCACTCATAAAACATATCAGGAAATAGTTTCACGATTTAGGGGAACTTTTTTATGACTGTAGAAAAAATGAGGCTTAACTTAGGTCCAAGCAGCAGAACATGTACACTCAAAACATCCCTATTACAAACATATGACAAAAAACCCCGACAAAACAGCAGAATCTTTGTGTACATCATAATCACCATGTAATGTAATATACAATTACTTGCTTTCTGTGGGTTAATGCCACCCATTGCAAAACAAGAAATGGCAGTCAATGGAGCATGCCACTTTACGAATAATCTAAGTCTATGTTCTACTATGCTAGCTGCCGGAATGCAATAGACCAGAAAAAAAATGGCTTTTAAAAAGGTGAATTTATAGGCCTAACAGTCACCCCAAGAGAACCTCTTTTGTTGCTCAGATGTGGTCTCTCTCTCCAGCCAACACAACAAGCAAACTCACCACCCTCACCCTGTCTATGTGGGACATGACTCCCAGGGGTGTGGACCTTCCTGGCAATGTGGGACAGAAATCCGAGAATAAGCTGGGACTCAGCAAGAAGAGATTGAGAAAAACCCTAGAATGAGTTGAGACTCAGAATCAAGGGATTGAGAAAACCTTCTCAACCAAAAGGGGGAAGAGTGAAATGAGACAAAGTGTCAATGGCTCAGAGATTCCAAACAGAGTCAAGAGGTTATCCTGGAGGTTATTCTTATGCATTAGGTAGATATCACCTTGTTAACCAAGACATAATGGAGAGGCTGGAGGGAACTGCCTGAAAATGTAGAGTTGTGTTCCAGTAGCCATGTTTCTTGATGATGATTGTATAATGATATAGCTTTCATAATGTGACTGTGTGATTGTGAAAATCTTGTGTCTGATGCTCTTTTATCTACCTTGTCAACAGATGAATAGAACATATGGAATAAAAATAAATAATAGGGGGAAAATGTTAAAATAAATTTAGTTTGAAATGCTAGTGATAATGAAAGGGAGGGGTAAGGGGTATGGTATGTAAATTTTTTTTTCTGTTTTCATTTTATTTTTCTGTTGTCTTTTTCTTTTTCTGAATTGATGCAAATGTTCTAAGGAATGATCATGATGATGAATATGCAACTATGTGATGATATTGTGAATTACTGATTATATATGTAGAATGGAATGAGCATATATTAAGAATGCTTGTGTTTCATTCTTGTAATTTTTTTAAATTAATAAAAAAATTTTAAAAAAGGGTAGATTTGGATAAAATGGGACAGCTCTTATAATCAAATAAAAGAAACCAAAAAAAAAAAAAGAAAAAAAGAAAAGAAAAACAACCATTGGGTCAAAGAAGAAATCACAAGGGAAATAAGGAAAATGAAAACACAATATGCCAAAACTTATGGAATGCAGAAAAGCCAGTGCTAAGAGGGGAAATTTATAACTCCAATTATTTAAAAAAAAATAGTTTATCAATTCAGAGACCTAGCCTCACATCTGGAAGATCTAAAAAACAAGAGGAAACTAAAACTAAAGTAAGAAGAATGAAGGAAATAACAAAGATTATAGTGAAGTTAAGTGAAATAGGAAACACAAAAACAAGCTACATTGACTCAGGGCAAATAGAAGATCTCAACAAACCAATCAAAGTAAAGCAATTCAATCAGTCATCAAAAATCTTCCTACAAAGAAAAGTCCAGGGCCAGGTGGCTTCACAAGGGAAATTTATCAAACATTCCAAAAAGAACTAACACCAATCCTGCTCAAACTTTTCCAAAACATTAAGGAAAAAGGAACTCTACGTAACTCATTTTATGAAGTGATTATCATTTTTTAAAAAAAATTTGCATATGGGCAGGAGGCACCAGGGATTGAACTCCAGACCTCCAGCACGGCAGGTCGGAGCTCTGCCTGCTGAGCCATGGCAGCCGCCCGCGATTATCATTTTAATACCAAAACCATAGATGCAAAACTTCTCAATAAAATATTAGTAAATCAAATTCAACAGCTCATTAAAAGAATTATATACCATAACCAAGTGGGGTTTATACCAGGAATGTAAGGATGGTTCAACATAAGAAAATCAATTAATGTAATACAGCATATTAACAAATCAAAAAGGAAAGATCACATGATCATCTCGGTTGATGCTGAAAAAGCACTCAACAAAATTCAGGACCCTTTTCCAATAAAAACACTCCAAAAGATAGGAATCAAAAATAACTACTACAATATAATAAAGGGAATATATGAAAAACCAGTAGCCAGCATCATCTCCAGTATTTAGAGCAGCGAGAAGTGAAAACCTAAAATTGTGGATTTGTAACCCATGACAAACTCTGAAATACATTCTACAACTAATTGTGGTGCTGTGCTTTGAAATTAATAGCTTTTCTGTATATATGTTACTTTTCATAAGAAAAGAAGGAAAAAATGTCAATTATGGTGATAAAAAAAAGTATTTAAGCCCTCTAGCCTCCTATATTCTGGAGCAGGTAGAAGGAAAAATATGAGAGGATCATATGGTAACCCATGACAAACTCTGGGATCTGTCTTATAACTACTAGTTGAAGAGTGCTTTGAAAACTATTGCTTTTTTATTTCTTCGCTTTGTATATATGTTATACTATACAATAAAAAAAAGATAAAAAAGGTGAATTTAATCAGTTGTTAGTTTACAGTTCTAAGGATGAGAAAATGTCACAATTAAAACAAGTCTATAGAAATGTCCAATTTAAGGCATCTAGGTAAAGATACCTTGATTCAAGAACACCGGTGACATTCAACATTTCTCTCTCAGCTGGAAGGGAACATGGCAAACATGGTGGTGTCTGCTGGCTTTCTTGTAGCTCTACAAAAAAGGGATTCTCTCCAAAATGTTTCCTTTTTTTAAGTATTCCAGTAAGCAACTCCACCTTCAATGGGTGGAGCCACACCTCCATGGAAATCATCTAATCCAAAGTTACCACCCACAATTGGGTGGGTCACATCTCCATGGGACAATCAAAATGCTCCTACCCAGCAATATTGAATGAGGATTAAAGGGCATGGCTTTTCTGGGGTCTACCATAGATTCAAACCAGCACAGTTTACAACTACAGAAATAACATGAAAATGTATCAGCCCATTCAAAGTAGTTTAAACTTTAAAAAAAAAGTTTTAAAACTTTTTCCTTAGAAATTAATTTTGATAATATTTCCCATGTCCTTCTGCTAAAGATACCTTGATAGTTTTTGACTTTTTACATCAGCATCTACCACACTTTTTATTTTGTTCTCTCTGTTTCCAAGTATTAGGGGGAAGGGAGTTGATGCAGGATATACCTCACAATTAATTGTTAATATTTTTCAGTGAGTTCCAATAAACTTGTTTGCATCTTTGAAAAATTAGTTATAAAGAAAAACAAAGAAAACTTATATGAAGATATCAACAATTTGTAGTTTTCTTTCTTATTCTTTTAAAAACAACCTCTAATATTAATCATTGACAACACAGTATATAGATATATAAAATTTATCTCCATCCTTATTACATAAAAATACCTATCAGAAATATCTATCTATCAGTGTCAGCTGATATAAATCCCACTAATTCACTGCAGGAGGGAAAATAAGACTAAAAAAATCTAATCTTTAAAACTCACAGTTCAAATTTTTTTCCTTTCTTTTTGCTTGTTTGAAGTTTTTTGCTGCTTTATCCATGTTCTGTTGCAGGATGACAGCCAGATTAATGGTCTCCCAGTAGATTTGAAAGGAAGCCTAAGAATTCTTATTTTGCTGTGTTTCTGCTTCCTGGTCTTATATGGGTTCCAGTTTACTCTCAGTTTGACCAAGCTCTGACTGGTCAAGTAATTCAAAGTCATCACATTTTTCAGCATCTGTGTTCTCATCTGAGTTAGATGTTATCTGAGAAATTGCTTGCTGCATACCCTCTAACTGTTCTTTTTTTTCTTAAAATATTTTTATTGAGATTCCTTCACACAACATACTGTCCATCCAAAGTATACAATCAATGGCTCAAAATATCATCATATAGTTTTGTATTCATCAACATGTCATTTTTAGAACATTTGCACCATTCCAGAAAAAGAAATGAAAAGGCAACTGAAAAAACCCATACATCCCATACCCCTCCCTCTCATTGACCACTAGTATTGCAACCTACCCCATTTTTTTTTACCTCTTATCCCTCCTATTATTTTTTTCCTCTTATTTTTTTACTCATCTGTCCATTTTACTCATCTGTTTTCATTGTAAACTGTTTAGTTATACAATCATCTTCAAGAATCAAGGCTACTAGAATACAGTTTGAATGGTTTCAGGTACTTCCTTCTAGCCACTCCAATAGACAATAAACTAAAAAGGAATATCTATATAATGCATAAGAATAACTTCCAGGATAACTTCTTGACTCTGAAATCTCTCAGCCACTGAAATTTTACTTTGTCCCATTTCTCTCTTTTCCCTTTTGGTCAAAAAGTCTTTCTCAATTCCATGATGCTGGGTCCTGGTTCATCCCTGGTAGTCATGCCCCATGTTGCCAGGGAGATTTATGTCCCTGTGAGTCATGTCACATGTAAAGGAGAGGGCAGCGAGTTCACCTGTGGAGTTGGGTTATAGAGAGAGACCACATCCTAGCAACAAAAGAGTTCTCTGGAGGTGACTTTTAGGCATAATCACAAGTAGGTTTAGCTTCCCTTTTGCAGGAAAGTTTCAGAGGGGCAAGCCCCAAGATCAAGGGCTCAGCCTATTGAATTGGTTGTCTCCATTGCTTGTGAGAATATCAGGTATTCCAAAAAAGGACAAGTTTAATATTTCCTCCTTTCTCCCAAGTACCACAAAGGGACTTTGTAAATATTTTTTTTATTCTCTGCCCAAATTACTCTGGGATATAGCAGGACATCACACTAACCTGTACAAACCAACAAGTTCTCACTCTCTATTCAAGATTCCATGTAATTATGGTGTTCGAATAAACTAACCATAGAAGTTAAATTAGATAATGTGCTACCAAAACCATAAATTTTGCACCAAACAAACATTACTTCCTTTGGTCTTACACAGAAGTTAAAGTTTTAAAATAGTCAATATCATCCCTTATCCTATATTCTGATTCACCTTAGTTCTATACAGATTGGCTTCATTCAAGTCTCTAGTTGAAGTCTGATCACTTTTTCAACTTTTTAAATAGTTGCTGTATGGGGTAATGCTGACTTTCAGAGCTTCAGAGTTCAACTATGAGTCTCAGGTGTCACAAAAATACCCAAAGTTCCAGGGAATGACCAAGTTATACATAAAGAGCTCAGCATCTCAGAATTTAGAAATAACAGTTACAACTCAGGAATAGATGTGACTGCTATAAAAGCTCACAATTTAAGAATCTTTACAATAGGTGCCAACCTGACAACCTATGCTCTCAACTTCAGTTGTCTGAGTTTGTATATTATGGTTAATCCATACGAGTCAGGCATGATAATATTTGTCTTTTTGTTTCTGGCATTTATTTAAAATAATGTCTTCAAGTTTCATTCACCTGGTTGCATCCTCACATCCCTTTTTGTTGCCACTCAGTAGCCCATCATATGTATACACCACAGTTCCCCCTTTCATTCCTCAGTCTATGTACACTTGGGCCACCTCCATCCATTGCAAAACATGAACACTGCCACCATAAACACCTGCAAATGTCCATTAGTGTTCCCACTTTTAGTACCTCCAAGTATATACCTAGCAATAGGGTTGCAGGATCATGTGGCAACCAATGACTAGACTTCTGTGGAACCACCACACTGCCCTCCAGAGGGGCTGTACCACTCTGCTTCCCTACCAACATTGAATAGTTATATCTCCTTCTCCATATTTTCTCCAGCACTTGTATCTCTCTGTTCATTTTTTTTTTATATAGGGAGTGGCTATTTTATTCAGGGTGCTTGGGGGAGGCCTCTCTGGGGAGGTGGTATTTTAGCAGATGTGTGACTCTTGGCTGCAAGTGTCTAAAGCTCATATGTGTTGAAAAAATTGAAGATTTGTAAAAATAGCCCCGTACCCACTGGGCTCAGTACTCCCAGAGCTGAAGCAGGAGCAGCAGGAGTGTCTGACTGGTGGGGTATCTTGGAGGACTGGCAGGGACAAAGCCCTGGCTGAGGGGGGCGGTGAAGAGTGTCAGTTCCTGAACAAGCCTCTCTCCAGGCTCCTGCTCTCCTTAAAGCCTCTCCCAGCAGGAAGATCTATTCATTTTTAAATAGTTTTATTCACACATCACACAATCAACCCTAAGTAAAAAAACCAATGAATCTTCTGTCCTTGCCTGTAGTTCCTCTGAATACATATCTAGCAATGAGATTGCTGGATCTATGGCAATTCTGTACTTAGTTCCTTGAGGAGCCACCAAACTGCCTTCCAAAGCAGTTGCATTATTCTATATTCCCACCAACACTGAGTAAGTGCACCTCTTTCTCTACATCTTTTCCAGCACTTGTTATTTTCTATTTTTATTTAATAATGGCCATTCCAGTGGGCATGAGATGATATCTCATTTTGGACTTGATTTGCATTTCCCAGTAGCCTGTAATGTTGAGCATCTTCTCATAGGCCTTTAGCCATTTGTACTTACTCCTCTGAAAAATGTCTGTTCATGTCTTTTGCCCATTTTTAATTGAGTTGTTTGTCTTTTTGTTGTTGAGTTGTAGAATCTGTCTGTACATTTTGAATATTAACCCTTATCTATGTGGTTTCCAAATATTGTCTACCATTGTGTATGCTGCCTTTTTACTTTCCTGACAAATTTCTTTAATGCACAAAAGTGTTTAATTTTGAGCAGATCATATTTATCTATTTCTTTTTTCATTGCTTATGCTTTGGGTGTAAGGTCTAGGAAACCACCTCCCATTACAAGATTTATAATTTTTCTATGCATTTTCTTCTAAAAGTTTTGTGGTCTTAGCTCTAATATTTAGGCTTTTGATCCATTTCAAGTTGATTTTTGTATAGGGTGTGAAATATGAGTCCTCTTTCATTCTTTTGCATGTGGATATCCTGTTCCCCAAATAGCATTTATCAAAGAGGTTGCTCTGTCCCAGTTGTGTTGGCTTGACCACCTAACCAAGGAATAATTGTCCATAGATGAGTGGGTCTATTTCTGAACACTCAATTGTATTCCATTGGTCAGTAATCTACCTTTATGCCATGCTGTTTTGACTACTGTAGCTTTGTAATATGCCTTAAAATCAGGCAGTGTGAGCCATTCCATTTCATTTTTCTTTCTGAAGATATTTTAGCTATTTGGGGCACCCTGCCCTTCTAAATAAACTTGGTTATTGGTTTTTCTATTTCTGCAAAGTAAGTTGTTGGGATTTTAATTGGTGTTGCATTGACTCTACAAATCAATTTGGGAATTGAAGCGACAACTTAACTATAGTTAGTCTTCCAATCCATGAATATGGTATGCCCTTCCATTTACTTTGTTTTCCATGAATTCTTTCAGCAATTTCTTATACTTACCTGTGCATCGGTCTTTTGTGTCCTTAGTTAAATTTATTCCTAAATATTTGATTTGTTTCATGTTATTGTAAATTGAATTTTTAAAAACTTCATCCTAAGATTGCTCATTGATAGTATGTAGAAACACTTCTGATTTTTAAATGTTGGTCTTGTACCTGCTGCCTTGATGTGTTCATTGATGAGCTCTAGTAGCATTGCTCTAGATTTTTCAGGACTTTCAACATGGAATATCATGACATCTACAAACAGTGAGAGTTTTACCTTTTCCATTCCAATTTTGATGACTTTTAATTCTTTCTTTCTTGTCTAATTGCTCTGAATAGAACTTCCAGCACAATGCCGAATTACAGTGGTGGCAATGGGCATCTTTGTCTTTTTCCTGATCTTAGAGAGAGGAAGCTTTCAGTCATTCTCATTGAGTATAATGTTAGCTATATGTTTTTCATATATTCCCTCTATCATATTGAGAAAGTTCCCTTTTATTCCTATTGTTTGAAGGATTATCATCAAGAAAGCATGTTGAATTTTGTCAAATGCCTTTTCTGCATCAATTGAGATGATCATGTGGTTTTTCCACTTTGATTTATTGATGTGATGTATTACATTAATTGATTTTCCTGTGCTGAACCAGCCTTGCATACCTGGAATAAATCCAACTTGTTCATGGTGCATAATTCTTTTAATGTGCAGCTGGATACAGTTTGCAAGTATATTGTTCAGGATTTTTGCATCTATATTCATTAAAGAGATCAATCTGTAGTTTTCTTTTCTTTAGTATCTTTCTTTGGCTTTGTTATTAGGATGATGCTGGCTTCATAGAATGAGTTAGGTAGCTTTCTATCCTCTTCAACTTTTTTGAAGAATTTGAGTGGGTTTGGTACGAATTCTTTCTTGAATGCTTGGTAGAATTCACATGTGAAGCCATCTGGTCCTGGACTTTAATTTTTTTGGAGCTTCTTGATGACTGATTCAATCTCTTTACTTGTGATTGGTTTGTTGAAGTCATCTATTTCTTCCTGAGTAAGTGTTGGTTTTTCATGCTTTCCTAGGAAGTTGTCCAATTCATCTAGGTTGTCTAGTTTATTAGCATATTGTTGCTTATAGTATACTCTCATTATCTCCTTTATTTCTGTGGGGTCAGTGGTTATGACCCTTCTCCCATTTATGATTCTATTTATTTGCATCCTCTGTCTTTTTTTTTCTGTCAGCCTAGCTAAGTGTCCATCAACATTATTAATTTTCTCAAAGAACAAACTTTAATTTTGTTGATTTTTTCTGTTTTCATATTCTCAATTTCATTTAGTTCTTTTTTAAAAAATATTTTTATTGAGAAATCTTCACACACATACTGTCCATCCATAATATAAAATCAATGATTCACATCACTTCTCGGCCTTTTGGCTAAGATCAAGTGTAAAATAAATGGCTCACAATATCATTATATAGTTGTGCGTTAATCACCATGATCCTTTTTAGAACATTTGCATCATTCCAGAAAAAGAGAAAAACAAGAAAACTCAAACATCTCATACCCCTTATCCCTCCCTCTAATTTGACCACCAGTATTTCACTCTATCCAAATTTTTACCCTTTAATCCCCACATTATAATTTATTTAATTTTATCCTTAATTTTTTTTTACTCATCTGTCCATACTTTGGATAAAAGGCGAAACAGATACAAGATTTTCACAATCACATGGTCACATTGAAAAAGCTATATACTTATGCAGTCATCTTTAAGAATCAAGGCAGATAAAAGGATTCCAAGATGGTGGCTTAGTGAGGTGTGGAATTTAGTTCCTCCTCCAGAGCAGCTAGTAAATAACCAGGAACAGTACAGAACAACTGCTGGGGCCACATCAATGACCAGACACACAGCATACACCAGTCTAGACAAGCTGGACCAGCTGAGATCTCACCCAGAACTGTAACCTCCCAAAGCTGTGGAGGCCAGCACCCCTTCTCTAAGGCTGGTTCCCAGAGGAGAAAGGAAAGAGACTTTACTAGCAGCAGGGGCTGAGCTCAATCAAGCTCCAATTGTGGACTTAATTAACAAATTCTGACTCCAGCTCTGACAAACCTCAAATAAGAGCTAAAGGTATGAGGAGTTTTTGCCCCATTGCAGAGTGGGTAGGACTGATGAAAAAAAAAGAGTTTTTTTTTGGAGCAGACAGATTGAAAAGTGTTGGGCCCTAAGAAAAAAGGAGGGGCACAAGGACCTGGAGATACATACAGCAACATTCCAACTTAAGCTCTTGATTAACAAACCCAAGGAATGGGGGTCCTGCTCTGTAAGGGATTTTTAATTTTTGCTTTGTTTCTTTGCTTTGTTTCTACTGCTTAGTTGCTCATTAGATAGAACTTCAAAGCTTCTCAGGCTCCAATTTCCCTAGGTAAGGATGGAATTAAGCTTGTCTGAGAGACAAAGAGACTGGTCAGATGAAAGGAGTAAATTCCCTGTAGGCTGTGCCTTCCCCAGTAAAGGGATGGGGCCATTCTCAGGTAGAATTCCTCTCTCAAGGAATTATGACCCCAGAGACTGGAACTGAAGCAATTAAAACCAGCATACAACCTCTCCTCTGTCTCAACCATGCCCCCAGCAGGGAGAGTCTATGGAAGTTAAAGGCCCCCACATCATGTTACAGTGGTGGGAAACCACAGGCAGACAAGTGCCACATACTGGGCAGGACAGGAAAAGCACAGATTCTAAAGGCTTCATAGGAAAGTCTGTCAGCCTGCTGGGTCTCACCCTCAGGGAAAACTTATACAAGTGACTCTTTTCTCCTGACAGGAGACCAGTATGGCCTGAGAAAATCTATAATACCTAAGTAGGCCCTCCTAAGAAAACACAACATCACCATACAGGCAGGGCAAGAAAAAGAAGACAAGAACTGAAAAATTCTGATTTGTTAAACAAAACCTATGCAGAGATCTAGAATAAGCTGAACTGAATGTCAAAGAACAGATAAAGAACAAAGCCATCCAGCAAGAAAATCTTAGGTTAAAGAGTGAAAGTAATCTCCAGAATAAACTAATTAAGGAAATTAAATGCCTAGAAGGCAGCAAAAAATAACAAATCATACTTGGAAAACTGAAAATACAGCCCAGCAAAGGAACAAAGCAACAATTCAAATGAGATGCAAAAAAACAACTCAAATGAGAAAAAACTAATTCAGGATGTTCAAACAGACATGGAAAATCACATCAAAAATCAAATCAATGAGTTGAGGAAGGATATAAAGAAAGCAATGGGTGAAAAACAAGAAGAAATTGAAAGTCTGAAAACAAAAATCATAGAACTTATGGGAATGAAAGGCACAGTAGAAGGGATGAAAAAACAATGGAAACCTACAATGTCAGATTTCAAGAGGCAAAAGAAAGGATTAGTAAACTGGAGGACGGGGTATTTGAAATCTGACAATCAAAAGAAAATATAAGGGAAAGAATGGAAAAATATGAGCAGGGGACACAGGGAATTGAATGACAACATGAAGCTCATGAACATACATGTTGTGGGTGTCCCAGAAGGAGAAGAGAAGGGAAAAGGAGGAGAGGGACTAATGGAGGAAATTATCACTGAAAATTTCCCAACTTTTATGAAAGACTTAAAATTACAAATCCAAGAAGTGCAGCATACCCCAAATAGAATGGATCCAAAGAGATGTACTCTAAGACACTTACTAATCAGAATGTCAGACGTCAAAGAGAAAGAGATAATTTTGAAAGCAGCAAGAGAAAAGCAATCTGTCATATACAAGGAAGCCAAATAAGACTATGTGTAGATTTCTCAGCAGAAGTCATGAAGGCATGATATATTAAGATTCTAAAAGAGAAAAACTGCCAACCAATAATTTATATCCAGTAAATTGTCCTTCAAAAGTGAGGGGGAAATTAAAACATTTTCAGACACACAAAAAAAATCACTGAGATAATTTGTGACCAAGAGACTGACTCTGCAAGAGATACTAAAAGGAGCACTAGAGACAGATAGGAAAAGACAGGAGAGAGAGTTGTGGAGAAGAGTGTAGAAATCAAGACTATCAGTAAAGGTAAAAAGAGGAAAAATTATATATGACATATAAAGTCCAATGGGCAAAATGGTAGAAGAAAATATGCCATTAAAGTAATAACATGAAATATTAATGGATTAAACTCCACAATCAAAAAAATATTGATGGGTGGAATGGATTAAAAAACAGGACCCATCTATATGCTGTCTACAGGAGACACATTTTAGACCTAAAAAGAAACATAGGTTGAATGTGAAAGGTTGGGAAAAGATATTTCATGCAAACAACAACCAGTAAAGAGCAGGAGTAGCTATACCAATATCCAACAAATTAGACTCCAAATGTAAAACAATTAAAGGAGACAAAGAAGGACATTATGAATTAAAAAAGGAACAATTCAACAAGAAGACATATCAATCAGAAATATTTATGCACCAAGCCAGAGTGCTCCAAAATACATGAAGCAAACACTGAAAACACTGAAAAGAGTAGTAGACACATCTACCATAATAGCTGGAGACTTCAATTCCCCAATCGCATCAATGGATTGAACATCTCGACAGAAGATCAATAAAGAAATAGAGAATTTGAGTTCTACAATAAATGAGATAGACTTAACAGACATTTATAGATCATTACACCCCACAACAGCAGGAAACATCTTTTTCTCAAGTGCTCATGGATCATTTTCAAGGATAGACCATGTGCTGTGGACACAAAGCAAGTCTCAATAAATTTAAAAAGATTGAAATCATACAAAACACTTTCTCAGATCATAAAGGAATGAAATTGGAACTCAATAACAGGCAGAGGACCAGAAAATGCACAAATGTATGGAGACTTAACAACACACTCTTAAACAACCAGAGGGTCAAGGAAGAAATTACAAGAGAAATCAGTAAATATCTCGAGGCAAATGAGAATGAAAACACAAAATATCAAAATTTATGGAATGCAGCAAAGGCAGTGCTAAGAGGGAAATTTATTGCCTTAAATACCTATATCAAAAAAGAAGACTGAGTAAAAATCGAGGAATTAACTGTTCACTTGGAGGAACAAGAGAAAGAAAAGCAAACTAACTCCAAAGCAAGCAAAAAGAAAGAAATAATGAAGATTAGAGCAG
This sequence comes from Myrmecophaga tridactyla, assembly GCA_004026745.1. Taxonomy (NCBI): domain Eukaryota; kingdom Metazoa; phylum Chordata; class Mammalia; order Pilosa; family Myrmecophagidae; genus Myrmecophaga; species Myrmecophaga tridactyla. The sequence continues at coordinate 24,396 of PVIY010034233.1, forward strand.
GAATAAATAAAATTGAGAACATGAAAACACTTGAGAAAATCAACAAAATCAGAAGTTTTTCTTTGAGAAAATGAATAAAATTGATGGACACTTTGCAAGATTGACAAAAAGAAGAAAGGAGAGGATGCAAATACATAAAATCAGAAATGGAAGAGCAGACATAACCACTGACCCTGCAGAAAAGGAGGTAATGAGAGGATACTAGAACAATTTTGTGCTAATAAACTAGACAACATAGATGAAATGGACAACTTCCTAGAAAGGCATGAACAACCAACACTGAATGGAGAAGGAATAGACCACCTCAAAAAACCAATCACAAGTAAAGAAATTGAAACAGTCATAAGAAGCCTCCCACAGAATAAAAGTCCAGGACCAGATGGCTTCACATGTGAATTATACCAAGCATTCAAGAAAGAATTAGTACCAACGCTGCTCAACCTCTTCAAAAAAATTGGAGAGGAGGGAAACCTACCTAACTCATTCTATGAAGCCAACAACACCCTCATACCAAAGCCAGACAAAGATACTACAAGAAAAGAAAATTACAGGCCAATCTCTCTATGAAAAATGTGCAAAAACCTTCAACAAAATTCTTGCAAATCAAGTCCAGCAGCACATTAAAAGAATTATATACCATGACCAAGTAGGATTCATCCCAGGTATGCAAGGATGGTTCAACATAAGAAAATCAATTAATGTAATATACCATATCAACAAATCAAAGCAGAAAAACCACACAATCATCTCAATTGATGCAAAAAAGGCATTTGACAAAATTCAACATCCTTTCTTGATGAAAACATTTCAAAGGATAAGAATAGAAGGGAACTTCCTCAACATGATAAAGGGAATATGAAAAACCCACAGTTAACATCATCCTCAAAGGAAAAAGACTGATGATAGCTTTCCCCCTAAAATCAGGGTCAAGACAAGGCTGTCCACTGTCACCATTGTTATTCAACATTGTTTTGGAAGTTCTAGCCAGAGCAATTAAATAAGAAAAAAGATATAGAAGGCATCAGAATTAGAAAGGAAGGAGTAAAACTCTCATTGTTTGCAGATGATATGATACTATATGTCGAAAACCCCGAAAAATCCACAACAGAACTATTAGAGCTAATAAATGAGTACAGCAAAGTGGCAAATTACAAGATCACTCAAAAATCTGTAGTATTTCTATACACTAGTAATGAGCAATCTGAGGGGGAAATCAAGAAAAAATTCCATTTGCAATTGCAAACAAATGAATAAAATATTTAGGAACAAATTTGCCTAAAGACACAAAAGATCTATACAAAGAAAACTACAAGAAATTGCTAAAAAGAAATCACAGAAGTCCTAAATAAATAGGAGGGCATACCATGTTCATATATTGGAAGACTAAATATAGTTAAGATGTCAATCTACCTAAATTGATAGATTCAATGCAATACCAATTAAAATCGACAAAACTTACTTTGTAGAAATAGAAAACCCAATAACCAAATTTATCTGGAAGGGCAGGGTGCCCCAAATAGCTAAAAATATCTTGAGAAAGAAAAATGAAAATAGAGATCTCACACTACCTGACTTTAAGGGGTATTATGAAGCTACAGTGGTCAAAGCAGCATGGTACTGGCATAAAGATAGATATACTGACCAATGGAATGGTATAGAGTGCTCAGATAAACCCTCTCATCTATGGACAATTGATCTTTGATAAGGCAGCCAAGCCAACTCATTCAGGACAGAACAGCCTCTTTAATAAACAGTGCTTTGAGAACTGGATATCCATTTGCAAAAGAATGAAAGAGGATCCATATCTCACACCTTATACAAAAATTAACTCAAAATGGATAAAAGATTTAAACATTAGAGTTAAGATTATAAAACTTTTAGAAGAAAGTGTAGGGAAATATCTTATAAAACTGGTTGTGGGAGATGGTTTCCTAGATCTTGCCCCCAAAGCATGAGCATTGAAGAAATAGATAAATGGGAACTCCTCAAAATTAACCACTTTTGTACATCAAAGAACTTTGTCAAGAACGTAAAAAGGCAGCATACACAATGGGAAACAATATTTGGAAATGACATATCAGATAAGAGTTCAGTATCCAGAATATATAAGGAGATTCTTCAAATTGACAACAAAAATGCAAACAACACAATTTAAAAATGGGCAAAGGACATGAACAGACACTTCTCAGAAGAGGAAATGCAAATGGCTAAAAGGCACATGAAAAGATGCTCAACTTCCCTGGCTACGAGGGAAATGCAAATCAAAACAAAAATGAGATATCATCTCACACCCAACAGAATGGCCATTATCAATAAAACAGAAAATGACTAGTGCTGGAGAAGATGTAGAAAAAGAGGCACAATTATCCACTGTTGGTGGGAATGTAAAATGGTACAACTGCTGTGGAACGCAGTTTGGTGGTTTATCAGGAAGCTAGGTATAGAATTGTCATATGATCCAGCAATACCATTCCTAGGTGTCTATTCAGAGGACATGAGGTCAAGGACACAAATGGACATTTGCACACCAATGCTTATAGCAGCTGTATTAGTTAGGGTTCTTTAGAGAAACAGAATCAACAGGGAACACTTACAAATATAAAATTTATAAAAGTGTCTCACGTGACCACAGGAACACAGAGTCTAAAATCCACAGGGCAGGCTGAGAAGCCGACGACTCTGATGGAGGGTCTGGATGAACGCCACAGGAGAGGCTCACCCGCCAAAACAGGAATGAAACCTGTCTCCTCTGAGTTCTCCTTAAAAGGCTTCCCATGATTAGATTTAGCATCACTAATTGCAGAAGACACTCCCCTTTGGCTGATTACAAATGGAATCAGCTGTGGATGCAGCTGACGTGATCATGACCTAATCCTATGAAATGTCCTCATTGCAACAGACAGGCTAGCGCTTGCCCAATCAGATAA